>JAQRGA010000411.1:0-76109 GCA_029237695.1 Conchocele bisecta | reverse complement strand
AAGAAGTGTCTACGGCGGACGCGGACCGCGGACGCGGACGCGGACGCGGACGGTCCGCGTCCGCGGACGCGGACGCGGACGCGGCGCGCTGTCAAATCCATAGTATCCCCCGACGGAGTCCGGGGGATACAATAAAATAACATTTAATTCCAGACATTCCCCTTGGTTACCCCACTATAGTTCACAGTCGGCTGCATGCACTCAATGTCTCGCGATCACGTGTTGGTTCACGACACGATAAAACCGGCTTACTCCACTTACAATCTCTGCTTACCCAAACCGGCCTGTACATCTGCGCAGTCCAAGGACCCGTTTCACTTCGTACGACTAAAATGTTCGTAAGTGCAAATTTAAGATTGTCTTTAAATTTCAATTGATGGATTTACATTTATTGAGCATAGGCTGCATATGCAGCCTATGCTCAATAAATGAAAATCCAACAATTGTTTACAACAAAACATTGCTAATGTGAAATTTACAGACTATCATAATTTTGCACTTACGAACATTTTAGTAGTAGGAAGTTAGTTAAACGGCCCCCAGGCCCGTAGCCAAAGTGGCCTGATGTATCTAGGGGGGTCCAGGGGCATGTTTTTTTGCTAATAAAGTGGACCTCAAGGCTGGGGGGGGGGGGGCGGGGCGGGGGGTCGGAGCGGTGCTGCCCCCCCCCCCCCACCCCCTGGCTACAGGCCTACAGTCTGTTCAGTGTCCACAGTATTCGCTGTTCTGTTCAGCATCTACCAGTCATTATTTTCTAATTTCGATTAAAAGAACAGAATACATGTACTCACATTTTATTTGCCGATATTTGTCCCCGACTGAGTCGCCGCCACGTCCTCGTCTATAGCTGGGTCAAGACTGCAAAGACAACGAAGACCGTTTTCTCGTGAAATGTACAGGGACTCGCGTGGCACACAGTTCAATAATTAGGACGATATTTGATTTCAGTTTTAAAGGTGCATGCCCACTCAGTAAGCACAAACACAGCTGGTTTTAGCGTGTCTTGGACGGTGATTATTGTTTGTATATATACATGAAATACTTTTCTAAACAATGTACAAAACAATTTAAATGCGCCCGGGTGTAAATATAATAGTACTTGGAAAGGTACAAAACTCCCATTCGCCACCATTGAAACAAAACTCCGCGCGATGTAGACATCTGGGGCCCGTTTCACTAAACTTCTTACGACTAAAATGTTCCCAAGTACAAATTTAAGATCGTCTGTAAATGTCAATTTATGGATTTACATTTATTGAGCATAGGCTGCAGCATATGCTCAATAAATGTAAATCCAATAATTATTTACAAGAAAACATTGTTAATGTGAAATTTACAAACTATCATAATTTTGCACTTACAAACATTTTAGTCGTACGAACTTTAGTGAAACGGCCCCCAGGAACTCGCGGCGTGTCACGTGATTCGATAGTTTTAAAGATGGCGGCTATCATTCATTATTAATCAGGAAATGAACTCACACCAAAAAAAATTAAAAAAATTGGTTGCGTAGCCCTTGAACGAATGACCGATTGGGAGTGAATGGAAAATTGACTGACGCAGTTACTGCCATTGAAAGTGAAATCGAATGGGTTTAAGGTCCCACAAACAGCTAGGGTCATATAGAGACGGGACCACAGTTTAAAGTCTCATCCGACAGACCAGTGGGATGGAAATAAATACTATGAAAGTATGCTTGATGTCTAAGGCGAGGTTTGAACACACAACCTACGGATTGGAAGTCAGGTGTTCTAAACCCTAGGCCCCAATCCATTCCTATACTTCCCTAGAACGTACGACTGATTTGAGTAAATCAAACATGACCAAAATCAGAGTGCAGATATACGGACTAGTTGAAGTCTGCATGGGCTATATTTTTTTGTCAAATTTCCGACGTCATCTACGGAAAATACGACTGATTTTCCAAATGCATATCGGCGATGCGATAAATTTTGTTGTTTGTTTGTTGGGGTTTAACGGCCTATCAACAGCTAAGGTCATTTAAGGCCGGGTCAATGGGTTTAGTACTAAATTTCATATATTGACTGTACAAGTGCATGTACATGTTCAAGTACATGTACAAATGGGAGGAAAATCCCAAAATCAGAACTGAATATTTACAATATTAACAAAACTACAGAATAATCCTGATCTGATGCCAGGTCCTCGCCATACCAGAATCACTTGGCCCCGTCCTAAAAGCAGTAGCACCAGTAATAATCTTACTACTTTTAATGGGCAATAACCCAATTCAACTCCCAGGTAACTAAAGAGCCAAAGATAAAAACGTACCTGAGGGCAAATCGTGATTCTTATAAGGAGGAACCCGCACCGTTAATTTACACCGTCTCATTCGCCCGACCAACCACCCACTGATTGGTTGGGTGATTGGTTGGGTGATTGATTGACCCACCGGCGATGCGATAAGGGTGGTTAGACCAGAGCCGGGCTGAAATGACTTAATTATCAAGTCGGTCACCTTCACTATCGATTGGACAGTTTAAACTGTGTTGACCAAACTGACCAACCCAATCGCGCAGTCTGATCAGGGTGTACAGTGTTGATCATTCAATTAGAGAGCCATCCATTGGTCATCGATCGAACAATGAGGATAATACTATCGGCCAGCAGGAGTGTTCTGCATGATCAGTTTGTTTGTGTGTTAGGGTTTAACGGCCTATCAACAGCTAAGGTCATTTAAGGCCGGGTCAATGTGTTTAGTACTGCATCTGATATATTGCCTGTACAAGTACATGTACATGTTCAAGTACATGTACAAATGGGAGGAAAATCCCAAAATCAGAACTGACTATTTACAACAAGAGGGCCATGATGGCCCTAATTCGCTCACCTGACTCCATGAACACCAGAGGAGAATGTGACGTTGAGTTCATGTTAAAAGATTGTGCTATATTTAGATGGCGATCATCTTGGATTAAGCGATGACTCTCATTTTACCAAATCTGAAAATGCTTCACCCAAGGATCTTAACTTCCTATGAAGTTTGGCCAGCATCGGCCATGTGGTTCCTGAGAAAAAGACGTTCAAAATCTTGAATAAATGGACCTTTTGGTGACCATCATGGATGACATAATAATCCGATTTCGACAAATATTGCACCAGAGCAATCCCTCATCGATACCTTCAATTTGATATATGGCATGAGCATATTCGGTCAAAAATAAAATTTGACCCCAATTTGACCCCACGGGCCATGCCCATTTTTGATCCCGGGGTCACCATTTTAACAACTTTGAAAGCGCATTGTAAATCGATCATTCCTACAAAGTTTAGTCGAAATCCGGCAGGCGGTTCATGAGAAGATTTTTTAAGAATTTATGCTATTTTTAGACGGCTGCCATCTTGGATTAGGGATGACCTCCATTTTAACAGATCTGAAAAGGGTTCACCCATGGACCATAACTCTTAAGTTTGGCTACCATGGGCCAAGCGGTTCATGTGAAGAAGAATTTTGAAATCTCTAATAAAAGAACGACCGTTTGACATTTCGGCGGCCATCTTGGATGACATAACAATCCGATTTCAACAAAAAAATGTACCAGAGTGATCGCCTGATTGATACCTTCGATTTGATATATAACAGGACCATATTCGGTCAAAAATAAAATTTGACCCCACGGGCCACGCCCATTTTTGACCCCGGGGTCACCATTTTAACAACTTTGAAAGAGCATTGTACATCGATCATTCCTACCAAGTTTCGTCGAAATCCGGCTAGCGGTTCATGAGAAGATTTTTTAAGAATTTGTTATTTTTTGACGGCGGCCATCTTGGATTAGCGATGACCTCCATTTTAACAAATCTGAAAAGGCTTCACCCATGGACCATAACTTTTAAGTTTGGCTACCATAGGCCAAGCGGTTCATGTGAAGAAGAATTTTGAAATCTCTAATAAAATAACGACCTTTTGACCTTTCGGCGGCCATCTTGGATGACATAACAATCCGATTTCGACAAAAAATGCACCAGAGTGATCGCCTCATTGATACCTGCAATTTGATATATGACATGACCATATTCAGTCAAAAATAAAATTTGACCCCAATTTGACCCCACGGGCCAAACCCATTTTTGACCCCGGGGTCACCATTTTAACAACTTTGAAAGAGCAATGTACATCGATCATTCCTACCAAGTTTTGTCGAAATCCGGTTGGCGGTTCTGGAGAAGATTTTTTAAGAATTTGTGCTATTTTTAGACGGCGGCCATCTTGGATTACGTAATGACGTCATTTTAACAATTTTGTAATCCACCTACCTAAGGACCATGACCATGAAGTTTGGTGACTATAGACCCAATGGTTACCGAGGAGAAGACGTTTGAAAATGTTCACGGACGACGGACACATTGCGGTAAGAATAGCTCACATGAGCTTCGCTCAGGTGAGCTAATAACAAAACTATATATTCAGCCCTGAAATCAAAATAATCCTGATCTGATGCCAGGTCCTCGCCACACCAGAATCACTTGGCCCCGTCCCAAAAACAGTAGGATCAGTAATAAGCTTATTACTTTTATAATGGGCAATAACCCAATTCAACTCCCAGGTAACAAAACGAGCCAAAGATAAAAACGTACCTGAGGGCCAAACCAGGCAAATTGTGATTCCTATAAGGAGGAACCCCATCGTTAATTTACACCATCGCGTTCGCCCGACCAACCACCCATCTGCCGGTCTAATTAGGCTAATCAACCTTCCGGTTCTTTGACCTTGGACATGCGGGCAGCATGTGCTGGACACCATACAAAAGTATGGAGGATGATAAACAAGCAAAGCAAGGTTCAAGTTAATATGATTTATAGTTGCACAGATATACTATATTTGAACAAAACAGAGCCTTCAAATCACATGTATAGAGAGCAATCACATGGAGTATATACATATAGAGAGAGCAATCACATGGAGTATATACATGTATAGAGAGAGCAATCACATGGAGTATATACATATATAGAGAGAGCCTTCAACATGGAGTATATGGAGTATATACATATATAGAGCAATCACATGGAGTATATACATATATATAGAGAGCAATCACATGGAGTATATACATATATAGAGAGAGCAATCACATGGAGTATATACATATATAGAGAGATCATCATGGAGTATATACATATATATAGAGAGAACAATCACATGGAGTATATACATATATAGAGAGAGCAATCACATGGAGTATATACATGTATAGAGAGAGCAATCACATGGAGTATATACATATATAGAGAGAGCAATCACATGGAGTATACATGTATAGAGAGAGCAATCACATGGAGTATATACATGTATAGAGAGAGCAATCACATGGAGTATATACATATATAGAGAGAGCAATCACATGGAGTATATACATATATAGAGAGAGCAATCACATGGAGTATATACATATATAGAGAGAGCAATCACATGGAGTATATACATATATAGAGAGCCTTCAACATGGAGTATATACATATATAGAGAGAGCAATCACATGGAGTATATACATATATAGAGAGAGAGCAATCACATGGAGTATATACATATATAGAGAGAGCAATCACATGGAGTATATACATATATAGAGAGCAATCACATGGAGTATATACATATATGAGAGAGCAATCACATGGAGTATATACATATATAGAGAGAGCCTTCAACATGGCCGAAAACACCAAACCAGTAGGTTTGTACGGAAGCTGGAGGGGACACGGATAAATATCTCGTGGCCACGACATATATCATATATCAGGTGTGTTTTTTTTTATTTATCTCGTGACCACGACATAAATAAAAGAGACGCCTAAATATCTTGTGGCCACGGCATATATAAAAGAAAAACACGCCTAAATTATACGAATATTTACATTTTACAATAACAAAACTATATATTCAGCCCTGAAATCAGAATAATCCTGATCTGATGCCAGGTCCTCGCCACACCAGAATCACTTGGCCCCACCCAAAAGCAGTAGGATCAGTAATACTCTACTACTTTTATAATGGGCAATAACCCAATTCAACTCCCAGGTAACAAAAGAGCCAAAGATAAGTGGCCCTAAGTCGCTCACCTGACTCCATGAACACCAGAGGAGAATGTGACATTGAGTTCATGTGTTTTAAAAAGATTGTGCTATTTTTATGACGGTCATCTTACCTCATTTTACCAAATCTGAAATGCTTGGCCAGCATCGGCCATGTGGTTCCCGAGAAAAAGACGTTCAAAATCTCGAATAAATGGACCTTTTGGCGGCCATCATGGATGACATAATCATCCGATTCCGACAAATATAGCATCAGAGCAATCACCTCCTCGATACCTTCAATTTAATATACGACATGAGCATATTCGGTCAAAAATAAAATTTGACCCCAATTTGACCCCACGGGCCACGCCCATTTTTAACCCCAGGGTCGCCATTTTAACACCTTTGAAAGAGCATTCTTCATCGATCATTCCTAACAAGTTTCGTTGAAATCCGGCTGGCGGTTCATGAGAAGATTTTTTAAGAATGTGCTATTTTTAGACGTCGGCCATCTTGGATTAGCGACGACCTCCGTTTTAACAAATCTGAAAAGGCTTCACCCATGGACCATAACTGTGAAGATTGGCCACCATGGGCCAAGCGGTTCGTGTGAAGAAGAATTTTGAAATCTCTAATAAAAGAAATACCTTTTGACCTTTCGGTGGCCATCTTGGATGACATGACCATCCAATTTCGATAAAAAAATGTACCAGAGCGATCGACTCTTTGATACCTTCGATTTGATATAGACATTACCATATTCGGTCAAAAATAAAATTTGACCCCAATGGCCACACCCATTTTTCAACCTGGGGTCACCATTTTAACAACTTTGAAAGAGCATTGTACATCGATCATTCCTACCAAGTTTCGTTGAAATCCGGCGAGCGGTTCATGAGAAGATTTTTGAAGAATTTATGCTATTTTTAGACGGCGGCCATCTTGGAATAGCGATTACCTCCATTTTAACAAATCTGAAAATGCTTCACCCATGGACCATAACTTTTAAGTTTGGCTACCATGGGCCAAGCGGTTCATGTGAAGAAGAATTTTGAATTCTCTAATAAAAGAACGACCTTTTGACCTTTCGGCGGCCATCTTGGATGACATAACAATCCGATTTCGACAATAAATGCACCAGAGTGATCGCCTCGTTGATACCTTCGATTTGATATATGACATGACCATATTTGGTCAAAAATAAAATTTGACCCCAATTTTACCCCACGGGCCGGCACGCCATTTTTCACCCCCGGGGGCACCCCGTCACCATTTTAACAACTTTGAAAGAGCATTGTACATCGATCATTCCTACCAAGTTTCGTCGAAATCCAGTTGGCGGTTCTTGAGAAGAATATTTTTGAAGAATTTGTGCTATTTTTAGACGGCGGCCATCTTGGAATACGTAACGACGTCATTTTAACAATTTTGTAATCCCCCTACCTAAGGACCATGACCATGAAGTTTGGTGACTATAGGTCCAATGGTTACCGAGGAGAAGACGTTTGAAAATGTTCACGGACGGACGGACGGACGCCGGACACATTGCGGTAACAATAGCTCACATGAGCTTCGCTCAGGTGAGCTAAAAACGTACATGAGGGCCAAACGAGGCAAATCGTGATTCCTATAAGGAGGAACCCCTACCGTTAATTTACGCCGTCACATTCGCCCCACCACCACCCACTGGGTACCGGCAAGTATATTATTACTTTGTTGGGCTCTGCTTACCAATAAAAGTTATTACAACTATGTTAGCCACAAGAATACTGCATTTGTCATCACTTATCATTGATCACTGGAACAGATATATCTTATATATTTAGCAATCACCATGCTCTCCATACTTGTACGTCAAGCCATATTTGTGCATCATCCTGTATGCCACCACGTTATGGCCAGAGATGTATTTAATCCAATAAAGGTTTGTTCTGTTCTGAATAACAAAAACACATGTTCCCTCCATGCTTCCGTAGGTTTGACATGCCATCAAGATTCACAAGAATGTAAGAAATTTAAACACGAACATAATTATATACAAGGGAATGGTTAACCCGAATTATCTGTCTGTAACGCAAGTTTTGTTCGTTTGTTTGGGTTTAACGGCCTATCAACAGCTAAGGTCATCTAAGGCCGGGTCAACAGTATTATTAGTAAATCCCATGTATTACATGTACATGTTCATGTACAGTATAAGTCGCCTTGCGTTACAGACAGAAAATTTGGGTTAGGCAACGGCAGGAATATAAACCACAATTTAAATAGCTGTACATTGCTTGAAACATTGCGACTAAGTTGAGGAATACAATAATGACTCTTAGATCACATGATATAGACGAATAATTTACAGACATTGGCCTATAAAATTAAGTTTTAATGAAAACAAGAAACGAGGGCTAGGTTTTTTCCAACGTATGCCAAAATGCCGACGATATCGCGCTTTCTGCAAGCGGGTGATAAACACCCATGTGAAGTATCAAGGTAATGGGTGAAGGAGGAGTGAGTGAGTGAGTGAATAGGGTTTAACGTCCGCTTTTCTTTTCTGACATAGAGGTACAAGCCTCAGGGTGTCTACACGCAGACGGGTCAACGGGTCGTGTCCTGATCCACCTGTCCGAGGGGGGTAAATCCCAACTTCCGAACTCAATATTTGCAATCAAAATATATATTCAGTCCTGAAATTAGAACAACCTGATCTGGTGCCCGGCCCTCGCCACACCAGCATCATTTATCCCATCCCCTAAAAGTAATAGGATTAGCGCTAATCTTACTTTTATATATGGGGCATAGCCTGACTCAACTCTCACATACAAGAAAGCCAAAAATGTACATGAGGGCCAAATCCGGTATAGTGGGTTCCGGAAAGTATGAACCCAATCGTTAAAAGCCAGTTTAGTCGCCTTTTACGACAAGCAATGGCTACTGCAGCACTATTCTCAGGATCAGTTGATCCCGCCCCGGTGCCTGCACGGGGCTTGGGGTGAAGAGGAACAACCCATACCATTAATTTACGCCATCTCATTCGCCCGACCACCACCCACACACACGCACGCCAAAGTGACGACTATATCGCGCTTTCCACAAGCGGCGCAACAAAAATGTGCAGATCCTGATAAGATAGCTCGTAATGAGCCAGCTTATCTGGATCTACATCCCCAGTAAGTTCTATCAGTCGAATAGTTAGCAATATTTCATTATGATTATCTACATAACCCCAGGTGATTGTGCAGAAATATGTCTAACAAGAAATGCGTCTGTCGAACGCGGATGCCACCTGCAGCATATTTGAGAAACTGTGAAAAAGTGGTTAACCGAAAAGTGTGACGGACGGACAGACGGACGGACGGACGTCCAAACACTATATGCCACCCGTTTCTTCGAAACCCGGTGGCATAAAAATAGATGGCCAAAGTAATGTAATAAATAGTAAGTATATATATAGTAGCTATAAGCCATACTGAAGCTATAAGCCATACATGTACTGAAGTCGTTTATTGATAAACATTTGTGAATAACATCAATGTATATATAAATTTGTAAAAAAATACATGTACAATAAAATGGTTAACCCTTACACCACTATCTTAATTTTTTGTCGTCTGCTGTTTATTTTCTATTGTCCATTTTAATCATCAAACACATACTTTGACATCACTTTAGAATAATTTACAACATGGTATAACAGCACTTCAGAATCATTTCCATTGGAAATGATTCTAAAGTGCTGTCAAACCATGTTTTTACTGAGAAATAAGGCAAGATATAAAAGCAACAGCAAGATATAGTATAGTTGCTAGCAAAATTAATTTAACCCTTACACCGCTATCTTAATTTTTTGTCGTTAGTCCAGAACATCACCGACCCAAATTGGGTCGTGATGGCTGCCATTTGTTTATTGGCATTTTATATTTTTCAATAAAACCTGAACATATACAGCATCTAGCTGTATAAACACTTGAATTGAACCCTAGTTTACTACATTTACAAACATACACCACCAGCATTAGATTGTTAATTTCAATACATAGAGGATATTCATATTTTTGCAACGAATATGACATATATGTTCATCAGTGGTGTGAAATGTCCATATTTCACTTGTGCCTATGGGCACTCCCGAAATATGGACATTTCACACCACGAGATGGAACATATACATCATATTCGTTGAAAGAATATGAATATTATATTTATTATATACCGCTCCATGGAAAAGTGAACAAATTTTTTTTCGGCCGGATATTTTGAAGAAAAAAAATTTAAAATTTTAAAAAACATTTTTTTTCAATAATTATTGAAAAATTGTGTGAAACCAAAAAAAAGTAAACAAATATTTTTTCGGCCGGATATTATGAAAAAAATATTTTAAAATTTAAAAAACATTTATTTTTTAAATAATTATTGAAAATTGTGTGAAACCCAACAAAAGTGAACAAATTAGTTCTCGCTCGGATATTTTGAAAAAAATATTTTAAAATTTAAAATTTTTTTTTTTTAATAATTATTGAAAATTGTGTGAAACCAAAAAAGAGTGGAACACATTTTTTTTCGGCCGGATATTTTGAAAAAAAATTATTTAAAATTGAAAAAATATTTTTCAATAATTATTGAAAATTGTGTGAAACCAAAAAAAAGTGAAGACATGTTTTCGGCCGGAAATTTTGCAAAAAATGTTTTAGAATTGAAAAAAACTTTTTTTAAATAATTATTGAAAATCGACCGGATGTTTTGAAGAAAAATATTTTAACATTGTTTTTAGATTGTTTATTTCATCATGAGAACATATGAGTTTTCTTTACATCTATAACTCTGTATTTCAAGGGTAGATAAATATTCACAAATTTTGTCAATAATTTTGTTTTTATTTCTATGAACAATAAAAGGTTAAAATATTTCACAACAAATATTTACATGCAAACTGAAATAACCCAGAAGTTATTTAATTTAAAAATATGTAAATTTGACAGGAAAATGTCACTTTAATATCCAGACAGTCATGAACTCACAACTATTTTGTCCTCTGCTGTTTATTTTCTATTTTTATTTTCCATTTTTATCACGAAAAATATGTTTTGTTTTGACAGCACTTTACAATTGTCTGCTGCTGCTTTTATATCTTGCCTTATTTCTCAATAAAAACATGGTTACAACATGCCTCGACAGCACTTCAGAATCATTTCCAATGGAAAGTGCTGTCCAAGCAAGATATAAAAACAACAGCAGACGACAATTGTTGTGAGTAGCGGTCTAAGGGTTAAATACAAGAAATTTGTAAAAAAACATGTTTATAATACTGGAAAATAACTAGCGTTGAAACAAACGCTAGTTATTTTCCAGTATTTCAACGCTAGTTATTTTCCAGTATTATAAACATTATAACAAAACATTATTTTCACAAATTGCATTTTTCACAATCAGATTTGTTGCAGACGACTTATAGGCATAACTGGAAGAACAAAATATGATAGAAATCTACAATGCACTGTCATACAATCGTTTTGGTCGGATATCAACATACTATTACAAACAAGTAGACTAGACTACAATAGTAATTTAACATATGAAAACATATCATTTTGTAACGTGAAGGTCGACTGTAAAAAATAAAACAATGATTATAAGCTTCATAATTCTTCTAGCAAAGTATTTAATTTATATGTGCAAATACGATGAAACGCAGCCATCGATAGGCCGCTTTAACACATATATGAAGCAAACTATAAAAATAGAAGAAAACTATTGCCACTATTAAGAATAAACTAGATACTTTTCATTCAAAATGGAGTGACTTTATAGAACAAAATACGTAGACACAATCATTTGATATAAGAACCAACGAATGTATATATATGAGCCCGGACCATTTATTTGACCCCCGTCCCCCACTTTTAGACATTTTCTTCTCCGACCTATACCAATCTCATAGCCCATATGCCCTATATAAACTCCTATATTTTAGTTTAAAAACTCAATGTTACATGTAGACATGTATTCTTAGGTTAATTATACAGACTATGATGTATTCATGTTTTTTGTTGAACTGGCAGAACAGCTGTACTATGTTTAATGAACTGTATGTTTGATCATATCATTGTATTTGTACATGTACATGTAGCAAAGAGAATAAAATATTAAATGACAAAAAAGAAATCTACAATGAAGCCACGTTTTGTTCATCTGTTCATCCATGTGTGAATATCTGAGACCCGGTGACTTTAATTCCCGAGACAAAACATTTTTATACAGTCATTATCTTGCTGAGATACATACAGACAATTGTTGTGTTGGTTGTAACAGATGTTCTGAGGCTGTGATACCCGTCCGTCCCCGAATACTTCAATACGGGTACAATCCGCGGTTATGTGGTGGATGTTGTCAGAGTCGTAGTCGCAGACATAGATACTTCCGTCTGGGTGGACGGTGAGTCCGAGTGGATACTCCAAGTTGTCTCCCTTGTATCGGGCCAGCACGACGCCATCCCGGGTGACACGTGTTACCCCGGGGCCGCGGTCTGTCGTGATCAACTCCCCGCGGGTGTTGTGTCTTATATACTGGAGGTAGTCATCAGGACATGTCCATACAGTTCTCACCTTCCTACCCCTCATGTCAATCTCCACAAGGTCTCGTGATGTAGGTTGTACCGCCGCCAGGTTGTCACCACATCTGGTCACACTGTAGCATTTCACTGGGGTCTGGATGATCTGCCCGGGGGTCAGGCTGCCCGACACAGACACTAACTGGATGTTGTTGTTGTCTGGCAGACATACAGCTACCTGCCCGCCCGCTGTCTCCGCAATGTCGCTGGGATTGGATTGTAGTGGAACGTGGGACACGAGTTTATGCTTGTCATCAAACAGCTTTATCTTCTTATTGAGAAAGTCAGACAGTAGTAGTCGACCGTCGGTGAGCATGAGTAAACCTGTGACGTCACACTTCCTGCCATCTGTAGCTCCACGAATATTGATGTCATCACGCAGACATGGGAAGGTTTCCGTCACTAATTCTCCAATATCAGCAACACTGTGTAAATGATCCAATAATGTTTTATTACACACAAACACGCACGACTTCACGCTGCATTTCTTTTGAATACATGAAGTAGAAGTTTTGCACTCGGCTATCAATGTTTCCGCCTCCTTCAACAAGAGAAAGAGATTATTCTCGCGGCCTTTCCTTGCTGTGTCGCGGATGTCCGTCTGTACGGACGTGATACGATCACTGAAGTCCTGACTTAACTTGCTGACGTCGTTCAGTCGGTGAGTCGTGGTGTCCGCGTACTCCCTATACTTCTTCTCCGCGTCGTGCACGAGTCGGTCAATGATGGCCATTACTTTATGACGACACGCCTTCAGATCACGCAAGTATTCAGCGCCTGATTGAATCAAGTGGTCACGGGAGTTGGACGCCTGCATACCAGCGTTGTTCATCGTATCCAGTAGTGACGTAAACGTCTGCTCTATGTCCCTGTATTCCGTGGAGCCGGCGACCCCTTTAGAAATTCCGGGAATGTACTCGACCCCTTCACACACTCTGTGGTTCACCGTAACACACGCGCTACATGCAGTTTTATTGTGTGACCTGCAGTAGTACTTCATGACCTTGTTGGGGTGGGTGGGGCACGGGGTCGTCAGTTTATCCTCCCCGCTGTCTACGTCACCGGCCTTAGTGGGCGTGGTCCCCGCTCCTGCCATATCTGCTTTATTCAGCAGGACGTGATTCCTGGTGAGCGTCACTTTGTGGTGGATTTTGATACATTCCTGACACAGGTATTCACTACAGTTCGTGCAATAACCTTGTGCCTCTCTATGTTTGCCATCCTGGTGACAAGGCTGGCAGCGATGTTCCTGTGTCCTTGACTTCTGGTCCTTACTGTGGCCACCTGTCTCCTTCCCTCCATCAACTTTACCACCTTCTGCCCTCTTTCCAGATACTTCCATAATTCACAACGACGATGTTCTGGTTTTCCAATGTATTCCCCGTGTATAAAGCTGTGTGTAAGTATAATCCAGGATGCCCTGCACTCCACTGTTGTGTCTGTGTTACTCGTTCAACTGCAAGTATAAGTTAGAGATAAAACATGCCAGTAGAATCACAGGTTCAAGTAACCAACCAAGGTTCATAAATACATGAAATATACATAAAAGCATCAATAAGTGGTAACAAAATAAGCTAAACACATGATTTACTCATTAATGTGTTATAAGATGGAGTAAACAAATGTTAGCGTATTTTTTTATCTCACTTATTGGTGTTTTTATGCATATTTAATGTACGTATAGACATTGGTAAGTTACTTCAACCTGTGAGTCCAATATGGTTCGATAATAGCACGGATATGACGGAAATCTGAGATAAATATGATATATACAAATAAAACTAGAAATGGACGCTTGTCGACAAGCGCATGTGTATCCCCCTCCCCAGATACACAAGTAGTTTGAAAAAAGGGTGTTCGAGTTATGCTCCGGAGACAAAATCAGTGACGGAAAAACAAAGGGAGATAACTAAAGAATTAGTGATGCAAGAGTTGTCATTTCTTGCGGGATGCGGACACACCTTTAGGGTCGTGGTCTATGCATGTGTGAAGTTTTCATGAAAAATATTCCAAAGGGTGTTCGAGTTATGCTCCAGACACGAAATCAGTGCACGAAACAACAAAGGGAGATAACTAAAAAATTAACGACGCAAGAGTTGTCATTCTTACGTGCGACACACCTTTGGGTCGTCTTCTATGCATGTGTGAAGTTTAATAAACTAGACTAGAAATGTGGCCTGTCGGCACACGAATGCCCCCGCTGGCAGCCAAAGAAAAGAAGGCATATTTGAATGTGGATTTGTCACAGGGTGGCAGAGGACCATTGGAGTAATGCGTGTGTGAAATGTGAAGCTGATCCGAGCAAGGAAACAGACATTATAAACTATTTACCCGAGCTTTAAGGTTTCAAACGCACCAAGTCTGTGACCTTGACCCTGGGCTTAGCGGGGGCGGCACGAATGTGGATTTGTCACAGGGTGGCAGAGGACCATTGGAGCAATGCGTGTATGAAATGTGAAGCAGATCCGAGCAATGGAACAGAAATTATAAGGCATTTACCCAGCGTTAAGGTTTCGAACGCACCAAGTCTGTGACCTTGACCCTGGGCTTGGCGGGGGCGGCACGATGTGGATTTGTCACAGGGTGGCAGAGGACCATTGGAGCAATGCGTGTATGAAATGTGAAGCAGATCCGAGCAAGGAAACAGAAATTATAAGGCATTTACCCAGCGTTAAGGTTTCGAACGCACCAAGTCTGTGACCTTGACCCTGGGTTTGCCGGGGGCGGCACGAATGTGGATTTGTCACAGGGTGGCAGAGGACCATTGGAGCAATGTGTGTGTGAAATATGAAGCAGATCTGAGCAAGGAAACAGAAATTATAAGGGATTTACCCAGCATTAAGGTTTCGAACGCACCAAGTCTGTGACCTTGACCATGGGCTTAGCGGGGGCGGCACTAATGTGGATTTGTCACCGGGTCGCAGAGGACCATTGGAGCAATGTGTGTGTGAAATGTGAAGCAGATCCGAGCTAGGAAACAGAAATTATAAGCCATTTACCCAGCGTTAAGGTTTCAAAAGCACTAAGTCTGTGACCTGACCCTGGGCTTAGCGGGCGGGAGAATGTGGATTTGTCACAGGGCGGTTAGAGACGATTGGGAGCAATGCGTGTGTGAAATGTGAAGCAGTCCGAGCAAGGGAAACAGAAATTATAAGCTATTTACCCAGCGTTAAGGTTTCGAACAAGCACCAAGTCTGTGACCTTGACCCTGGGCTTAGCGGGGGCGGGACGAATGTGGATTTGTCACAGGGCGGTTAGAGGACCATTGGGAGCAATGCGTGTGTGAAATGTGAAGCAGATCCGAGCAAGGAAACAGAAATTATAAGCAATTTACCCAGCGTTAAGGTTTCAAAGCACCAAGTCTGTGACCTTGACCCTGGGCTTGCGGGGGCGGGACGAATGAGGATTTGTCACAGGGCGGTAGAGGACGATTGGAGCAATGCGTGTGTGAAATGTGTAAGCAGATCCGAGCAAGGAAACAGAAATTATAAGCCATTTACCCAGCGTTAAGGTTTCGAACGCACCAAGTCTGTGACCTTGACCCTGGGATTAACGGGGGCGGGTGGGGCGAATGTGGATTTGTCACAGGGCGGTAGAGGTCGATTGGAGCAATGCGTGTGTGAAATGTGAAGCAGATCCGAGCAAGGAAACACGAAATTATAAGGCATTTACCCAGCGTTAAGGTTTTGAACACACCAAGTCTGTGACCTTGACCCTGGGCTTAGCGGGGGTCGGGGGGCAGGACGAATGTGGATTTGTCACAGGGCGGTAGAGGACGATTGGAGCAATGCGTGTGTGAAATGTGAAGCAGATCCGAGCAAGGAAACAGAAAATTGAAATTAAAGCCATTTACCCAGCGTTAGGTTTCGGGACGTACGTACGTACGTACGTACGTACGGACGCCGGTAACACAATATGCCCCCCTCACCATTCGGTGGCGGGGGCATAAAAATGTGTTCATCAGAACACGGATGTCCCACATATCGCTTTGATAATAAATGAGGCCAAATTGCAAGTCAAAATTTTCTTTTACCTGAGCGTTAAAGTTTTTGAAGCACCAAGTATGTGACCTTGATCCGGGCTGGCTTGGAGGGGGAGGACAAACGTGGATTTGGCACAGGGCGGTAGAGGACATTAGAGCAATGCATATATGAAATATGAAGCTGATCCGTGAAAGACAGAAATTATAAGATATTTACCCGAGCGTTAAAGTTTTTGAAGCACTAAGTATATGATGTTAACCCTGGGCTTGGCGGGGGGGCGGGACGAACGTGGATTTGGCACAGGGCGGTAGAGGACCATTAGAGCAATGCGTATATGAAATATGAAGATGATCCATGAAAGAAAACAGAAATTATAAGATATTTACCCGAGCGTTAAAGTTTTTGAAGCACTAAGTATGTGACCTTGACCCTGGGCTTGGCGGGGGCAGGACGAACGTGCATTTGGCACAGGGCGGTAGACGACCATTAGAGCAACGCGTATATGAAATAGAAGTTGATCCGTGAATGGAAATAAAAATTATAAGATATTTACCTGAGCGTTAAAGTTTTTGAAGCACCAAGTATGTGACCTTGACCCTGGGATTGGTGGGGCAGGACGAACGTGGATTTGGCACAGGGCGGTAGAGGACCATTAGAGCAATGCGTATAGAAATATGAAGATGATCCATGATCCATGAAAGAAAACATAAAGTATAAGATATTTACCCAAGCGTTAATGTTTTTGAAGCACTAAGTATGTGACCTTGACCCTGGGCTTGACGGGGGCAGAACGAACGTGGATTTGGCACAGGGCGGTAGAGGACCATTAGAGCAATGCGTATATGCGTGTTCGAGTTATGCTCTGGATACAAAATCAGAGCACGAAACAACAAAGGGAGATAAGTAAACAAGAATTCCGCGGAATCAGATGCCTAGCCTTGTCCCGCCTTGACCTCGAGCCTGTGCCGAAAGCAATTTTCACTGGCCCGAACATATTATACAATTATTGACTAGTGAACCATAGAATATCAGATTATATTCTATGGCTCACTAGTCAATAATTGTTTTATTATATGATAATAGTCTGTATATAGCACTTACGACCTTATGCTACTAGACAAAAATTGAAAAAGAATTTGAAAAAAAAAATGAAAAAAAAAAATGGAAAAAAAGTTTAAAAATTAAAAATAATAATGCTTGCTACTGGAGCCCAGATTTTTTTGTAATAGTCCTATATTTATCTACATATATCTGCACAGGTCCACATAATGCCACACTATTTTCAACACAGTTTACGGAAATGTAATATAATCATTTACCTGTATAAATTACCTGTGAGTGGTCAGTGGTCAGTTGCACATGCTAGCACATGCACAGGTGAATAGTCTGTATATAGCACTTACGACCTTATGCTACTGGACAAAAATTGAAAAATGATTTGAAAAAAAAAAATGAGAAAAAAAAAATGAAAAAAAAAAATGGAAAAAAAAAAATGTTTTAAAATAATAATGCTTGCTACTGGAGCCCAGATTTTTTTTCCAGTCAAATTGAAAAATAATAATTTGAAAAAAAAAATGAAAAAAAATAATGAAAAAAAAAAAAAAAAAAAATGACAAAAAAAAGTTTAACAATAATAATGCTTGCTATTGGAGACCAGATTTTTTTTTAATAGTCCTATATTTATCTACATATATCTGCAGAGGTCCACATAATGCCACAATATTTTCAACACAGTACCCAATGTAGTGATTTACCTGTATAAATTACCTGGTCAGCAGTGGTCAAGCGCTGGACATGCACATGCTAGCCCATGCTACCACATGGTTTTCCCCTCCCAGTTTCTATTGTTCTCTCTACAGGTACGGTGTACAGAGTACACGAGAAAAGGTGTACAGAGCAGACGAGAAAACAGGTCTTCATGCATTATTGTCCAGTTTGTAGAGTGCGCAAAACAAAAAAGGGAGATAACTGAAAAATTAGCTACGCAAGAGTTGTCATTCTTGTGCGCGACACACCTCCGGGTCGTGGTCTATGCAGGTGTGAAGTTTCATGAAAATATTCCAAAGGGTGGTCGAGTTATGCTCCGGACAGGAAATCAGTGAGCGAAAACAAAAAAGGGAGATAACTCAAAAATTAGCTATGCAAGAGTTGTCATTCTTGTGCACGACACACCTTCGGTTCGTGGTCTAATTGAATGTGTTAAGTTTCATAAAAATATTCCAAAGGGTGGTCGTAGTTATGGTCAATCAGTGCGCGAAACAATAAAGGGAGATAACTCAAAAATTAGCTATGCAAGAGTTGTCATTCTTGTGCGCGACACACCTTCGGGTCGTGGTCTATGCATGTGTGAGTTTCATGAAAATATTCGAAAGGGTGGTGGAGTTATGCTCCGGACACGAAATCAGTGCGAGAAACAAAAAAGGGAGATAACTCAAAAATTAGCTATGCAAGAGTTGTCATTCTTGTGCGCGACACACCTTCGTGTCGTGGTCTATGCATGTGTGAAGTTTCATGAAAATATTCCAAAGGGTGTTCGAGTTATGCTCCGGACAAGAAGTGTCTGCGGCGGACGCGGACGCGGACGGGGACGCGGACGCGGACGCGGACGCGGACGCGGACGTGGACGCGGCGCGCTGTCAAATCCATAGTATCCCCCGACGGAGTCATTTAATTCCAGACACTCCCCTTGGTTACCCCACTATAGTTCACAGTCTGGCTGCATGCACTCAATGTCTCGCGATCACGTGTTGGTTCACGACACGACAAAACCGGCTTACTCCACTTACATTTCTCTGCTTACCCAAACCGGCCTGCACATCTGCGCAGTCCAGGGACCCGTTTCACTAACCTTACCTTCGTACGACTAAACTGTTCGTAAGTGCAAATTTAGGATTGTCTGTAAATTTCAATTGATGGATTTACATTTATTGAGCAAGAAAACATTGCTAATGTGAAATTTACAGACTATCATAATTTTGCACTTACGAACATTTTAGTCGTAGGAAGTTTAGTGAAACGGCCCCCAGGCCCGTAGCCAAAGTGGCCTGATGTATCTAGGGGGGTCCAGGGGCATGTTTTTTTGATAAAAAAAGTGGACCTCAAGGCTGGGGGGGGGGGTGTCGGAGCGGTGCTGGGGGGGGGGTTCGTCCGAACCGCTCCGACCCCCCCCCCCCCCCCCCTGGCTACGGGCCTACAGTCTGTTCAGTGTCCACAGTATTCGCTGTTCTGATAGTCATCTGGGCGCGGGCACCATACATGTTTCACAGAACATTCTCCAAATTCGTATTAATTCGTGTGTGCCGAGGCTGAGCTGTGCTCAGCATCGACCAGTCATTATTTTCTAATTTCGATTAAAAGAACAGAATACATGTACTCACATTTTATTTGCCGATATTTGTCCCCGACTGAGTCGCCGCCACGTCCTCGTCTATATAGCTGGGTCAAGATCAGACTGCAAAGACAACGAAGACCGTTTTCTCGTGAAATGTACAGGGACTCGCGTGGCACACAGTTCAATAATTAGGACGATATTTGATTTCAGTTTTAAAGGTGCATGCCCACTCAGTAAGCACAAACACAGGTGATTATAGCGTGTCTTGGACGGTCGATTATTGTTTGTATATATACATGAAACACTTTTCTAAACAATGTACAAAACAATTTAAATGCGCCCGGGTGTAAATATAATAGTACTTGGAAAGGTACAAAACTCCCATTCGCCACCATTGAAAACAAATCTCTGCGCGATGTAGACATCTGGGGCCCGTTTCACTAAACTTCTTACGACTAAAATGTTCCCAAGTACAAATTTAAGATCGTCAGGAAATGAACGTGTTTGATTTTAACAAGCGAATTTACGTTAGTGAGACGCGTTTTAGTGCAGTTTACACTCTAAATCTTTGAGATTTATGTTAATATTGGCAACTGTAAACTCTATGCCGAAAACCCACCACAACGCAGCGGTTTCGACACGCTGTAATGCGTTGTACAGTACAGCTCAGGCGAAGAAATCAAAATGCGCGCGTCGTTGCTATCGGTACTGAATACTCGGTATCGCGACGAAATTTCTGACATTCCTGGCGGACAGGATTGTTGGTCCGCGACGGACAAGGACAATCTAATACGTCCGCCACGGATCGTCACGAATGTTTATGGCGCGTTCGTGCCGATCCGGCACGGAAAATTACCTGTACAGTTGTCATTTTCCGATCGTCATTTAACCCTCACAATGCTGAATTCCACTTTGTCGTCTGCCGATTATTTTTTACTTTCCATTGTTCTCATAGTTTATAATCATTTCTAATGAAAATGCTTCTAAAGACTTAAGTGCAGTTGATCTATGTTTTAATTGAGAAAGATATAAAACAGTGCGAATTATATCACTGTTACTACTTTATACATCGACAAATGACTCGGCAATATGCGACGAATCTCTGTGCAGTGGCGTAGCCAGAGCCTCTAAAACACCGAGGCAATAACATTGGTCCTTGTTGACGTAGCGGAGAGTGGTATGGGGTTCCTGCGCATCCTGCGCATCCCCACTCCACACGATTTTGTTTTGCAAATCTACGTCGCATTTCCCGCGTTCTGACGTATTTTAGATAACTATGTTCAACTACGTCGCGTCGGCAGGCAAAGAAACGAATATTTAGAGGAATAAATTCACGAAATTTAAGGTTCTTAATTATAGTTTCTACGCATATAAACGAAGTAACTGTGTTCTTGTCTCATATAGAGACAGGAACACAGTTAGTCTCATCCTACAGACCAGTGAGACGGAAATACCATGAATATATAGTCTGAAAAAATAGGGCGAGTCCAAGGTCTTCCATTTTCAATGTCGGACCTTTACACTTCAGAATTTTATACATATGATAGATCTTCGGACCTTTCATTATTTCCTTTGGACGGTCACGGACCTCCTCGTGAAAGTTGCTATTAGTCTATGAAAGTAGTTTTGATGCATACGACGATGTTTGAACACACAACCTCCAGATTGGAAGTCAGATGTTCTAACCCCTAGCACAACCCATCTTATAAATGAAGGAAAAAAATGCCCCTAACCATACATACTTAGAGCTGACGTAACGGCGGTAAGCTGAAATGGTGTACGTGACAAATGACATTTACGTTCCAACAAGGTTTTCACGGTGTGTAATCGATCGTATTTCGTCTCCACCATATGGAACCCGACTCGAGAAACACAAATTAAATCGTTTATTTCTGAATGTGTCAAATTGTTTGCCCAATGACTATGGGCTAAGTTCGACATTTCATTCCATGTCGCATTGCCGGTTTTCGGTGATAATACTGTCAACAATTAACAAGAGGGCCATGATGGCCCTAATTCGCTCACCTGACTCCATGAACACCAGAGGAGAATGTGACATTGAGTTCATGTGTTTTAAAAAAATTGTGCTATTTTTAGATGGCGGTCATCTTCGTTTAAGCGACGACTCATTTTACCAAATCTGAAAATGCTTCATCCAAGGATCTTAACTTACTATGAAGTTTAGCCAGCATCGGCCATGTGGTTCCTGAGAAAAAGACGTTCAAAATCTTGAATAAATCTTGAAAAATATTGCACCAGAGCAATCGCCTCATCGATACATTCAATTTCATATATGACATGAGCATATTTGGTCAAAAATAAAATTTGACCACACGGGCCACGCCCATTTTTGACCCCGGGGTCACCATTTTAACACATTTGAAAGAGCATTCTACGTCGATCATTCCTACCAAGCTCCGTCGAAATCCGGCTGGCGGTTCATGAGAATATTGTTTAAGAATTTGTGCTATTTTTAAACGGCGGCCATCTTGGATTAGCGACGACCCATGGCTTCACCCATGAACCATAACTGTGAAGTTTGGCCACCATGGGCCAAGCGGTTCGTGTGAAGAAGAATTTTAAAATCTCTAATAAAAGAACGACCTTTCGACCTTTCGGCGGCCATCTTGGATGACATGACCATCCAATTTCGACAAAAAAATGTACCAGAGCGATCGCGTTTTTGACACCTTCGATTTGATATAGACATGACCATATTCGGTCAAAAATAAAATTTGACCCCAATTCCCATTTTTTACCCCGGGGTCACCATTTTAACAACTTTGAAAGAGCATTGTACAACAATCATTTCTACCAAGTTTCGTCGAAATCCGGCTGGCGGTTCATGAGAAGATTTTTTAAGAATTTGTGCTATTTTTAGACGGCGGCCATCTTGGATTAACGATGACCTCCATTTTAATTTTAACAAATCTGAAAAGGCTTCACCCATGGACCATAACTTTTAATGTTTGACTACCATGGGAAAAAGCGGTTCATGTGAAGAAGAATTTTGAAATCTCTAATAAAAGAACGACCTTTTGACCTTTCGGCGGCCATTTTTGACCCTGGGGTCACCATTTTAACAACTTTGAAAGAGCAGTGTACATCGTCATTCCTACCAAGTTTTGTCGAAATCCGGTTGACGGTTCTTGAGAAGATTTTTGAAGAATTTGTGCTATTTTTAGACGGCGGCCATCTTGGATTACGTAATGACGTCATTTTAACAATTTTGTAATCCCCTACATAAGGAACATGACCATGCAGTTTGGTGACCATAGGCCCAATGGTTACCGGGGAGAAGACGTTTGAAAATGTTCACGGACGACGTAACAATACATGTAGCTCACATGAGCTTCGCTCAGGTGAGCTAAAAATACAGACGGACGCCATTGTGATCAGTATGTCTCGCTTTCCGCAAGCGGGCTCAACAATAATGCTATCATTCGTACAAAGTATAGATGGTGTTGTCTTAGGAGACTATTCTAATGTGTATCCATTCTTCATCTACATTGCTTGGCCCTAAATGATACTCTTTTGTGTTGATGGGCCGTTAAGCACCATTCCATTCCTATTCTAATGTGCTGCCAAAACTGTGTTATTATTAAGAAATAAATCAAATTTAATGTGACAAAAAGCATCAATATTTTTTTTTTGGACAAAATATTGAATCGTCTAAGGAGACGATTCTCATGTGTTGCCAAACCTATTTTATTAAGAAATCAAACAAATGTGAAAATAAAACATGATTATATTGGTATTTCTTTACAAGACATATTTTGACAAAATAGGAGAATTGTCTTAGGAGACGATTCTCATGTGCTGCCAATTCTTGCTTTATCAAGAAATCAAACAAGGAGACGATTATCATGTGTTGACAAACCTATTTTATTAAGAAATCAACAAATGTGAAAAGAAAACATGATTATATTGGTATTTCATTACAAAACATATTTTGACAAATGTTTCCGCCGAACTCTAAATGTCGGTCACACTTTGCACGTGAAACTGGATTACCGACTGATGATTGTAAACACCATCAGGTGTGCAGCTAGACCGAAAATGATATGTCGCAAATGTGCTAGTTGGGGATGGGTGGGTACGGCGTCATATTTTTACGCCCTTTTGAAAACGGGAGTATTATGTATCCACGCAGTATGGGCGGCGGACGACTCTCTGGTACAGCTTGTTCCAACGATAGTGAGGCCCACTGCATGTCAAGGGCAGCGACATTGTCTCGGGTTCCCACAATGGATTTTAGATATATTTGTAAGCTGTATCACAGCGTAGGCATTGACACACCCAATCTTCTACCCTCCACTACGGTGTTCCATTTAGGCCATCGTAATATCGCTATGGAGTCGATACTACGATATTACATGTACGATACTACGATATGGCCATAACACGAAGCCACGATGACGCGATATCACGATGATGTGTAAGTTAGATCACGGTTCATCCGCATGTACGAGGAGATACTCCGCGAGCTTTAACAAGCGGAATATCACTCTACATGCGGACAAACGTGATCTAACTTATTTATCACATCCGCATGCACATACCTTGCGCGCGAGCTGTGTACTATAGTCATCATATCGTCATCGTGCATGTCCATCCGGAAGGCGATATCACGATGACGATAGCGATAGTACAATATTATATCATAGTACATGTATCGATTAAAGGTATCGCGTTCGTAGTTTTGACACAATAGGGTATCCTGGTCTGTGATGTGCGCAAAACTCAATTTCAAATTGCAGTCGTGAAAACGCGATATTGAATACAATAGAATATCACGTTTTCGCCTCGCGATTTGGTCTCGCGTTATCGCGATCTTGAGTATATATCGACGATGCGATGCAGTAACCAATAACGTATCGAAATATGTTTTTTTCTCCAATACAGATGTATTGGCATGGCAGTACATTAGAATCGTCTCCTAAGACGATTATCATGTTTTGTCAAATTAATATGTTTTTTGTTGTCCACATTTGTTCTATTTCTTAATAAAAATATGTTTTGGCAGCACATGAGATTCGTCTCCTAAGACAACGTGTATGGTGTCCTGTTGGGGACATGTGACAACCTCGCGTTTTCGCGATTTCTCGCATAGGTTGAGATCGCGAAAACGCGAGATTCTATCATATTCAATCTCGCATTTTCCCAACCTCGCCACGCTATCTAGCGTTTTTGCTTTGCGATCTCGCATGCGTGTTGGAAGTACAGTCTACCCACACGCATGCGCAAAGCGCAATTTCAACATGTATGCTTTCGACACATGCATGAGCAAAACAAACCCGAATTTTGTGCTGAAACGCCGAGATAGTCACCCAAAGTTACAGACAAAAAAATCGTGTTAGAGCAAAACGTATTTTCAAAAGCCTATTTTCGCCTCGCGATTTCAGTCGAGCTATTTGGTCTGGCATTTTCGCGATCTTGTGTATATATCGACGATGCGATGCAGTAACCAATAACGTATATCGAAATATGTTTTTTTCTGCAATAAAGATGTATTGGCAATACATTAGAATCGTCTCCTAAGACGATTATCATGTTTGTCAATTTATGTTTTTTGTCGTCCACATTTGTTCTATTTCTTAATAAAAATATGTTTTGGCAGCACATGAGAATCGTCTCCTAAGACAATGTGTATGGTGTCCTGTTAGGGACATGTGACAACCTCGCGTTTTCGCGATTTCTCGCATAGGTTGAGATCGCGAAATCATATTCAATCTCGCATTTTCGCAACCTATCTCGCGTTTTTGCTTCGCGATCTCGCATGCGTGTTGGAAGTACAGTCGACCCACACGCATGCGCAAAGCGCAATTTCAACATGCATGATGGACATTGAACATGTCGCTATTGTGTATTATTTTGAGTTGGCTGACGGACGAGTTGGTTGAAGGGCGAAACGGAGGTCGGTCGTAAAATCAGCGAATAATAACGGGAGCGATACGATTTCTAATTACCTCTAAAATAATAATCGCACTTTCCATTTACCGCACTTACCATTTACCGATATGTTGGCAATGGATAATTATACCGTATTTACGATGTCTGCACATTTCGATCGGAAAACTATATTATATATATAAACGTGACGTGATGCATGTGCATAGGCCGATGTTACGATACAGATGTAAAAGATAAATCCACTTTAGACAACAGGTATCCTCTCGAATATTCTCCAGTCGGCACGGATCGCCACGAACATTAAACTATTGGGCACATAAGACCGTCTGCTGAGCTGCAGGAGTACTTTGCCCCATGGCATGTAAGTGGTCCGTCTTTGTCCGTTTTCGTCAATCTCTGTCCGTTTTCATTCGTGACGGACATTCGTGCCGAATAAAAACGGAATTCCGCTAGCGGAAAACGACATTTGCTCTTTCCGTCTAAGCTGTACTGTATAGGCGAGTTCCAATTGTCCACATCGCCTGGGGTTTTGTTTCAATGGTGGCGAATGGGGAGTTTTGTACCTTTCTAAGTACTATTATATTTACACCCGGTCGCTGTGAGCACAAAGTGTTCTTTATATCAGAGACATTTCCTGCCCCCCCCCACCCTCGCGTCAAAAGGTTCAGGGGAGTATGCTCCCGGACCCCTAGCAACAATGGGCCCTTTGTGCCCTGAGAATGCAGAAAATGGCATGCCACGCCTCTCAGATTTCAGGGTGGAGATTGACCCCAGCAGACCCACCCTAGCAACATCAGGCCCTTTGGGCCATTAATACTTGATACATCACTGTTGTAATTGTGATATGGTGGAGAGTGTCAGTGATACGGTGCAGACAGGGTATATACATGTGGCCAAGATGGAATCGCGAGACGACAGCAGGTAAGTGTCAGTTTAATTAAATATTGTACAGCTTACATGGTAGTATCAGCAACGTATCTGGTATGTCCAAACGCAGACACGAATATGATGTCAAATGATCAATTCTATTGCAAAGATACGACACCTTTTTGTACACAAATTTTGAATCGAGAGAGCATGATGAAAGTGGCAACTTCTGGCTAACACGCACATGTTATTATCACAATTTCTGATTGATCTCGTTATGGTTTGTACCGCCTGTTATGGTGTCGAGTTTCAGTAAGAGATTGCATAAAAGGAGTGATACGGTGTTTCGCGAAAACACGCTACGGTTTGTACAGGTGAGGTGAGACACTTTAGAATAATTTGCAACATGCTTTGACAGCACTTCAGAATCACTTTCATTGGAAATGATTCTGAAGTGCTGTCAAAGCATGTTTTTTTTTTAGAAATAAATAAGGCAAGATATAAAAGCACAATTGTTGTGAGTAGCGGTCTAAGGGTTAACATGATAATTATTCACCCATTACATAATTTGGCAAAACATTTTACGGAGAAAAAATAGCAATTTTATTATCTATCCAAATAATCCGGTTACAAGCTAACATTTTACAAGATATATAGAGGTTACTTGAATCATTTGAATATTGTAGACCCTGATTGCGCAGGACAGGTCATATTTTAATTTTCAAAACTGTGGGAAATACCAGTTCTCAAACAGTGTAGACCCTGATCTGATTGTGCGGATGTACAAGGAGATCTGGGTCACAGTACGTAAGAACGATAGGACAGTAAGTAACAATTACCTGCTGTGGGCACACAGCCGGGCCGAAGACAATCTGTGCAAACTGTAACCCAGAGTCGAACAAACCGTACGGTCACTATCTCCTGTGTATAAAATGCATGGTATGAGTGGAACATCAACAATAACCTACCGCACACAAGAATTACTGTTTACCGAGCTAAAACTAGATGGCTGCGGCCTGCATATCACGCATGCCGAGGTATTTCATGGAGGCAACATCGAAACATACAAAACGGGGAGATAATCCATGATATCGATGTCAAATAAACAACAAATGCGTCTGTCGAACGCGGATGCCACCTGCAGCATATTTGAGAAACTGTGACAAAGTGGTTAACCGAAATTTGAGAAACTGTGACAAAGTGGTTAACCGAAAAGTGTGACGGACGGACAGACGGACGGTCCAAACACTATATGCCACCCGTTTCTTCGAAACCCGGTCGCATAAAAATCATTGAAAAAAGTGTACTTATCTCCACTCCAGAAGGAATCTACAAAGTATCAAGCCTCTAGCTATTACCATACGGTTTAAAAGGTTTACGAGTTGCAAGGCAAATCCGTAACCCTAACCCCAACAATTCTAAATCAAACAAGAGGGCCATGATGGCCCTAATTCGCTCACCTGACTATGAACCAGAGGAGAATGTGACATTGAGTTCATATATGTGTTTTAATTGTGCTATTTTTAGATGGCCAAGGATCTTAACTTACTATGAAGTTTGGCCAGCATCGGCCATGTGGTTCCTGAGAAAAAGACGTTCAAAATCTCGAATAAATGGACCTTTTGGATGCCATCATGGATGACATCATTATCCGATTCCAACAAATATTGCACCAGAGCAATCGCCTCATCGATACCTTCAATTTGATATATGACATGAGCATATTCAGTCAAAAATAAAATTAGACCCCACGGGCCACTCCCATTTTTGACCCCGGGGTCACCATTTTAACACCTTTGAAAGAGCATTCTACGTCGATCATTCCTACCAAGTTTCGTCGAAATCCGGCTGGCGATTAATGAGAAGATTTTTTAAGAATTTGTGCTAATGTAGACGGCGGCCATCTTGGATTAGCGACGACCTCAGTTTTAACAAATCTGAAAAGGCTTCACCCATGGACCATAACTGTTAAGTTTGGCCCCCATGGGCCAAGCGGTTCGTGTGAAGAAGAATTTTGAAATCTCTAATAAAAGAACAAACTTTTGACCTTTCGGCGGCCATCTTGGATGAAATGACCATCCAATTCCGACAAAAAAATGTACCAGAGCGATCGCCTCTTTGATACCTTCGATTTGATATAGACATGACCATATTCGGTCAAAAATAAAATTTTACCCCAATTTGATCCCACGGGCCACGCCCATTTTTGACCCCGGGGTCACCATTTTAACAACTCTGAAAGAGCATTGTACATCGATCATTCCTACCAAGTTTCGTCGAAATCCAACAGGCGGTTCATGAGAAGATTTTTTAAGAATTTATGCTATTTTTAGATGGCGGCCATCTTGGATTAGCGATGACGTCCATTTTAACAAATCTGAAAAGGCTTCACTCATGGACCATAACTTTTAAGCTTGGCTACCATGGGCCAAGCGGTTCATGTGAAGAAGAATTCTGAAATCTCTAATAAAAGAACGACCTTTTGACATTTCGGCGGCCATCTTGGATGACATAACAATCAGAGTTCGACAAAAAATGTACCAGAGTGATCGCCTCATTGATACCTTCGATTTGATATATAAAATGACCATATTCGGTCAAAAATAAAATTTGACCCCACAGGCCACGCCCATTTTTGACCCCGGGGTCACCATTTTACAGCTTTGAAAGAGCATTGTACATCGATCATTCCTACCAAGTTTCGTCGAAATCCGGCTAGCGGTTCATGAGAAGATTTTTTAAGAATTTATGCTATTTTTAGACGGCGGCCATCTTGGATTAGCGATGACCTCCATTTTAACAAATCTGAAAAGGCTTCACCCATGGACCATAACGTTTAAGTTTGGCTACCATTTGCCAAGCGGTTCATGTGAAGAAGAATTTTGAAATCTCTAATAAAAGAACGACCTTTTGACCTTTCGGCGGCAATCTTGGATGACATAACCATCCGATTTTGACAAAAAATGCACCAGAGTGATCGCCTCATTGATACCTTCAATTTGATATATGACATGACCATATTCGGTTAAAAATAAAATTTGACCCCACGGGCTACGCCCATTTTTGACCCTGGGGTCACCATTTTAACAACTTTGAAAGAGCATTGTACATCGATCATTCCTACCAAGTTTTGTCGAAATTCGGTTGGCGGTTCTTGAGAAGATTTTTGAAGAATTTGTGCTATTTTTAGACGGTGGCCATCTTGGATTACGTAATGTCGTCATTTTAACAATTTTGTAATCCCCCTACCTAAGGACCATGAAGTTTGGTGACTATAGGCCCAATGGTTACCGAGGAGAAGACGTTTGAAAATGTTCACGGACGACGGAAGACACGGACGACGGAAGACGACGACGACGGACACATTGTGGTAACAATAGCTCACATGAGCTTCACTCAGGTGAGCTAAAAATGGTTATGACATGTTAGTGTGACAATGCTTATTTTCCAGTTACTTGCAAACACTGAACGTCGAAATTTGGGAATTCAAGCATTCATTTGCCAATGAAATTGTTGTTGTTTTTGTGTTGTTTTTTCATGTATCGATATCCACGGACACGTAATTTTAATACAATGTTTTAAAAAGATGAATTTGTTTACGTATTTATGGTCAGAAATATTCTGAGACGATGTAAACACGCAACAAGAAGGTGGACATGTTATTGAACACCAATGTATGATCAGCCACGCAGTGCATCACGTGACTTTCATGTATCGATCCCAAATTATTTGGATATCTAATAAAAAAATTCCTCAGTAAAATGTTTTGCTAAATTATGTAATGGGTTAATAAATAATATGTTGAACTCCTTGTTGCATTTTTAAATCATTTCAGTATATAGTGTTGTTTTAAATCATTTCAATATATAGTGTTGTTTTTGCAATGTTTGCATGTGTTTATTTTGTTTGTACATCATACTAAATAAATGGTTCATATGTGCAGGAATTGTGTTTGCATTGCGCAATGCCCGTGTATTCAGCAAGTTGGCTGTTTTACATCATTTCTTATTGGTTTTTGTTGAATTATTTTGACATTTGACAAGTATCTACCTGTAAATATTTAGCAGTAATTACGTAATATTAACAGCCGGAACGTCTGGCTACTTACTTAATCCGCTACCGTTAACACCTGTGACCATGGCACACAGGTAATTAATTGTTTGTTTGTTTACAGAATAACTACGATCTATCTAGGTCGGCATTTTTATTTATAAAATCGAGTCTCAATCTACAATGTTTATGTTCGCCGAAATATAAATCCATGAACATTGCCTTTTCAAATTTCACGCTTTTGTTGTTGGCAAAATCTGCTAATTACTTTAAAACAAAAATTCTATTAAATTATAATAATTAGGGTCACAGTAGATTGCTATAGGTACTGTGCATAGTAGCTGTGAATCGCCAGGTGGATGCCCGCGGCGTTATCGATCGATAAAGTGGTCAGTTTTGGGATTAACTTTATGACAGTCCAGTGCAAAAAACGGGCTTGTGGTGGGACACTCCAACAGAAAATAGTGACTTGTCCGGGACTAAAATCCAGCATAGAGGCACTTGCCCGAGATCAAAACCGACTTATCCCGGGCGTCGGGTGTTCCAATTTGTACAGCCCTGCAGTTATTAGGACAAACGTATAATAGTCTTATAACGTCTACACATTGAAATCATAAGTACCGTATTAAATGGTACATGCCCACGCAGTAGACACAAAATGTTCTCTATATCAGACATCATCTCGGACATTTTCTAGCAAAATAAACATTCATTCTCCACTACCCCATGTATTGATCGGCATTATTATATATTTTAATCGGACGGAAATTTCCACTGACATCAGGGTGATACCGTGTTTCCTTAAAATGTTAACGGGACATTATTATTTAGTCTCTGTATTTATTTTTTGATGTGCAATGATCATGCCTCATTTGCATATGAAAATAGCCTGATACCACCGCGTGTCGCTGTCAGTAAAATACACATTACTAAACGATTATATCTGCATAGCGGGCACTCGCAATTTCTAGAACTGGTGGAATAGTGACACATTATACACTTATTTAAATCCTATAAAGAACATTTTGTGCCTAATGGGTGGGCATGTACCTTTAACCCTAAATATTCGGACACAATAGTTTTGGGAAACCCCTATTAAATAAGGTTTCTCAAAACAAATTATATCTGAATGCATTGTTATTGTGATTAGACCACTACAGCCATACTAACCCTCAATATTGGCACGCTCACTGTTGAGCCCCAAATAATTGGTGTCCGAATATTTACGGGTATTACGGTATATCGCCTGCAGAAAAATCAGTCACCATTCGCTTCGAGGGTGTCATTTGTCCGATAAACTGATTGTCCGGATAACTGGTATGACGTCGCCCGTCATAGGTAGTGCCTATTACATATTAGCTGCTGTATTCATACTCATACGCACAAGGAGACAATTCTAATGAAATGCCAAGACATGTTTTCATTTCAAAGCAAACCCTTCAATAATTGCTGTCTGTTGATGTGTAAACAATAGTGTGATTTTATTTTACCCAATTAAAATTTTGAAATACCCAATTGCTTCAGAAATGATTGAGTGAAAATATTCAATTACTAATTTCTTATCTGGAGCCCTGGCTCTCAGATTAAGGGAAGTACGGTAACTGGCATACAAAATAAATGTACCCCTGCCATACAAACAGCTCTTAGCACCTGTAAGTCAGAATTGGCTACAAGTGATTTCTGTGACGGAAATTAAGCCATTGGTAAAGTATTCGTGCAATTACCCCTCATTTGAACCGTCTCAGTGAGACGGTTCAAATGGTGGGCTAAAACATGAAGTTCCTGTACGGAACGAAAAGCAATGTCTAAGTTTGGTCAATGTCTTAAACTGTCTGGCAGAGGTGGTCTAGAATGTTTACGATGTAAAATAGTCCATTTGATTATAGATAAGTGGTTATAAATAAAATTATGGCAGATGGCAAGGTGGCTTCATAGTGCACACACCTCAAAAGCGAGTTCCAATTCTATTGCTGTCCCGTCCACTAGCGGTGAAACACCCGGTGATTTCCCAATATGGCAGTGACAACTAAGCTGAGCTGGCAAGAACAGCTGGATCATGAACACGGCGTAAGTGCGGCAACTCAAAGTATCGAAGGCAATTCCGTACAGGTTGCGGCCGTCTGAAACAGACAGAAACGAGACATAAATGAAGGGAAATGAGCAGAATGAAAGAGATGAAAGCAGTGAATATGCATATGAATAGGATCATTGTAGCTGAATTGAGGGTTTGCAATGTGTATACATGTACATACTGTCCATTCTGCCATACAATAATGAGGGAATAGGAGACAAAAATGGACAAATTTAATTAAAGAACAGTCAAAATATAACAATATCAGCCGGTATATGCAAGTAGCGGTGACTAGTTGTTTTACGACACATGTGCAATACTCACATAAGCTTTTGCATGTTCATATGCAGTCTCATCTGGGTCTACACTGGTTGCAAACAACTAGTTGAAGCCATTTGCATCTACTAGTCCATAATGTAGTAACTAAAAGTGCGAAATCAATACAGAAACCTGAATGAACAAATTTGAGTTGCCATTTCACTATGTGTAAACATAATTCTGTGGTAACCCCTATGACTGGAGCAATCGCAGAATAGAATAAAGATCCATCTACTCGCAATGGTATGGGCTTATTCGTATGATGTATGGACAGGATTTGTGCACAGTTTGTTGTGACATACGCGGAAACAATGCATACGTGGAGGCAATGTCGTACCTGGGTTGGATAGATAACAACGATGGACTATAGACCAACAGCCGCATCTTAGTTTGCCTTGACAGGCAGTTGCGTGACAATATAACCATCTTTATTCTTACATGCACATCAGCTATTACACTGCCCAGAGATTCCAATGTTCTTGGAAAGCTTAAATAAATGTTTTTTATGTACCAGCGGCCGATAATTTAGACTGGTAAAATGATACCGCCATGTTTGTGGGTATCAGAGGTTGTCGGAGGGTGCTTGAACGTTCAATAACGGTAAATACCTTCCGTAAACCAATAGAAACTGGTAAAATATGCAGAATACAAGCTCAAGAGGAACGTTACCATGATAAAATGACTTAAACCGTGCCAACTTGCATACCTGAGTGAATAATGAATTACCACGGTGACAATTCAGATTTCATCTATTTTCACAATTTTGCTTCTAAAAGATAACCTCCCTTGGTAAACAGACAATTTATGTGAAGACAGCAAAACAAACTGGATAGAAATTGAAATACAGTCAAACTTGTCTTAAGCAAGCGGCCATGGGAAAGTCCAAAATTGCTTGCTTAACACAGGTGTGCTTAATGGAGGTTCATCTTGGACCGACTTATAACTTGTTCCATATAGATGTATATGTACAATTAATGTACAGTCAAACTTGTCTTAAGTTCATATGTACATCATGATATACAGTGTTTACTTTAATTTCGAATACTCATTGATCTAAGCGGCGCCTATGTCAATTAGAAATGCCAAACACAAAATGCGTCTTTGTGTAAAAAAAAAATCAAAAAAAAATCAGAAAAATCGGGATTTCTGAAGCCCCCCCCCCACCCCACCCCTGAATCCGCTACTGGATAATGTAAATACAATATGCACAATAGAATGGATTATCAAACGGAACGTTTAATAATTTGATGGGTCAATCGCTGTTTGTTGTTACAAGATGTACCAGTTCGTCCGAAAATCACCAGTTTGTCTGGCGTATGTAGTACTTGCACAGTATGATGCATGCAAATTAATCCGTTTAAGTTCACTTAAAATATAATTTTATGAACTTGGATGTGCATAAATTCTGTATATTTAGTGAATACCAAACTGAATTATCATAAAAATCGGGTTACGTTAACATCGATTGGAAAAAGTTGCAAAAGGACGAAACTACGTAGGTACGATATGCCGAAATTGTCCGTGATATTTACAGGTTAGACACCACCAAATAGTTTTACTATATAATTTAACCGAATGCCATCCAATAAGGCCAGTCTCTCCTACTTTCACTATTCGTATGGATGTTGTGGGACCCACTTGTACATGACCTGCAGCCAGTCTGTACTGGTTCCGCATGAACTAAACAATAGGTTCACTTACTCCTAAGAAAGAAAAATCCAACCTTGTCATATCCTCCAATATTGTGTACATTTGTTGGCCACGGAAACTCCGTGTACATCAAGTGACCAACAGGTTCAGTGTTTTCTTTTAAATGCTACAAATATGCTGAAAAATGGTGTTAAAGGCACCCAAAAATGTTCCTCAAGTGAAACTGGGTAGTAATGGATCAAGATTTGCAAGCAAACGGTGTCTGTGACCTCAAAACACCGCACTATTTTTTTATACCGGACTACTTTTGCATACACCCTGGGCGGTTTCGCACCATTTGGTGTCTTCTAACCTATAAGTGTACCAGTCCCACTACAACTCATTCTACAATATTCACTATTCAAAACTAGCTTCTATTCCTGGATACAGTACCAAGTTTGGAGCAAATATCTCAAATGGTTGTCACACAGCAGCTATGTAACTCCACCATGTGACTGTCCACATTCTACCTTAAATTGAGCTACTACAGAACTATGGAGAATTTTAATAGATGATGAATTAAAAGCACAAATCTCCATAAAATCACATAACATTACCCTAAATAGTGTTATAGCTAACCATTCTACATATAAAGACCCATCACTGAAACTATACCAACATGTATGCCACTCTGAATGGTCGACAGACAAAAGGGTACTGGCTTGGAACGGTCAGTCAAGAAATTTGCTTTATGACACAGGAGGAAAGGAAAAACAATGTTTTTTGAGTACTCAGTAGTGTATTGGTACTATAACCGATATGCGAAAACAATACACTTACGCCTAATTTTGGCAAATTTTGGAACAGCGTCGCGATGCCGCGCCACTTTCCCGAACTTCTTAATTGTCCATCAGGAAGCCAATATCAATGAAAAAAAAAATGAAAAACACACTATAATGACTGTTTTGGTGTATATTACTGTCACATTCCAAGCCCAATCACCTACAGGTAATTTACATACACTGGTTTATTATATTTGACTAAATAAAGCCGAGAAATCAAGATTTTAGAAGATTTTGAAGCCGATAACTGTCCGTCTGCGATACAGAAAGAACAAATGTGTTGCACATCGCGGAGTCCGCTCGATTACTCTTGTCGCAGTAACTTTAAATTATGTTCCCAGAGACATAGCTACAAGAAACATAAACTTCCAACTTCAATTCTACAAAAAAAACATATCTCACATAGGGCCTAGGCACACCTTATAGGTTAGACACCACCAAATAGTTTTACTATATAATTTAACCGAATGCCATCCAATAAGGCCAGTCTCTCCTACTTTCACTATTCGTATGGATGTTGTGGGACCCACTTGGTACATGACCTGCAGCCAGTCTGTACTGGTTCCGCATGAACTAAACAATAGGTTCACTTACTCCTAAGAAAGAAAAATCCAACCTGGTCATATCCTCCAATATTGTGTACATTTGTTGGCCACGGAAACTCCGTGTACATCAAGTGACCAACAGGTTCAGTGTTTTCTTTTAAATGCTACAAATATGCTGAAAACTGGTGTTAAAGGCACCCCAAAATGTTCCTCAAGTGAAACTGGGTAGTAATGGATCAAGATTTGCAAGCAAACGGTGTCTGTGACCTCAAAACACCCGCACTATTTTTTTATACGGACTACTTTTGCATACACCCTGGGCGGTTTCGCACCATTTGGTGTCTTCTAACCTACAGACTTTTTCATGTTTTCTGACAATACAGTTAGCCATATTTGGTTGAAATAAACGCGTGTTTGCGTGTTTGCATGTATTTTTTTTGTCTGGTTGAGAGTATTCGGAGGGAGTTAACTATACCGGCCTTTACATTATCAGCGATTGGCTGTACTGTATAAATAAACTTGGCCACGAGAATAACACGTGTTTTGAACTGACAACTATAGTAGCCAGAAGCAATGTTTGGCCACAGGTGGAAGACTCGGACCTATGACACCGAAAAAATGCCTATTAAAAAAAATCCCATTGCCACACCCCACTTGGTCTCGTGCATTACCATCTTCTATAAAGAGAAGATGGTAATGTACGAGACCAAGTGGGTGGGGTAATGGGATTTTTTTATTTAATAGGCATTTTTTTGGTGTCATATGTCCGAGTCTTCCACCTGTGTGCTAGGGGAATTATTGAAACTATCGACCCGTGACTTTTATTGTCACAGCGAGTAGGCAAGATTTTAGTGAATCGCGTAATGATGTGATGAAAATTTGGTCAAACAATCGGGTGTCAAAAAACAAATTGAAATGGTATTGTAAACAGTTTGGCAGGCCTGCAATTAGCGAGATTTGGGTCACTGGGTGGGAAATGGTGATTACCTGAACGAATTTGGTTCCAGCTTTTTTTTTAGAATTTCCGATATTTTCCGAGAATGGTCGCTAAAACGAGGATTTCGAGTCAAAATGGACGATTTTGCATGGCCGTTGCCCGCGTTAGACAGGTTCACGCTTAATACAGGTGCATTTTAGAGTAATTTTCATTGGGGGGAAATAAAATGGCCGCTTAACGGAGGGAGACGCTTAATACAGGTGGCCGTTAGTACAGGTGCGACTGTAGTATTGATCGCAACACGACACACTCACAACTGACACAGAAAATAATTCAATTGTGGACATTTTCTGAATCACCATTTTCTGCTTAAGAACTTTTTTTTCAAAAATTGTACCCGCTCACGTCACTGCCACATGGAAAGACATCAATTTCAAGCAAAACCATGCAAATTATTGTAGCCCAAGTGACCTGTTAAGCCCGCAGTCAGAATTTTTGCTCAAGACCCTCTTGCGGACAAATTCAGCATTTAAAGCGCCGCCTTTCCACCACTGCCCACATGTGCTGAAAATGGAATTACAGAACACAGAGATGACTTTCACACTGTCCATTTCTTCCACTGGTTGAGGAATAGATGCAAGAACACCAAAACATGCAACTATGTCACTTTGAGGAAGATTCATGTCACTTTCACATGTGGCAAGTTCACCGTACGAGCAAAACACTGATCAACAGGATCTGCAGCCTTAAAATTGCTCATCTGTTCCCTTATACATGCTCACAAAGTCTGTTGGAAGCTTTAATACATGTGCACTGCCATGTCACATTGATGAACTGGAATCACTATCAGATGATTTAACGACTCGTCCGTCTGGTATTAAAGTATCTAGACCAGTGCGCCATTCACGTTGCAGTGGCTCTCAGATTAAGGGAAGTACGGTAACTGGCATACAAAATAATGTACCCCTGCCATACAAACAGCTCTTAGCACCTGTAAGTCAGAATTGGCTACAAGTGATTTCTGTGACGGAAATTAAGCCATTGGTTAAGTATTCGTGCAATTACCCCTCATTTGAACCGTCTCAGTGAGACGGTTCAAATGGTGGGCTAAAACATGAAGTTCCTGTACGGAACGAAAAGCAATGTCTAAGTTTGGTCAATGTCTTAAAACTGTCTGGCAGAGGTGGCCTAGAATGTTTAGGATGTAAAATAGTCCATTTGATTATAGATAAGTGGTTATAAATAAAATTATGGCAGATGGCAAGGTGGCTTCATAGTGCACACACCTCAAAAGCGAGTTCCAATTCTATTGCTGTCCCGTCCACTAGCGGTGAAACACCCGGTGATGTTCCCAATATGGCAGTGACAACTAAGCGGAGCTGGCAAGAACTGCTGGATCATGAACACGCGTAAGTGCGGCAACTCAAAGTATCGAAGGCAATTCCGTACAGGTTGCGGCCGTCTGAAACAGACAGAAACGAGACATAAATGAAGGGAAATGAGCAGAATGAAAGAGAGGAAAGCAGTGAATATGCATATGAATAGGATCATTGTAGCTGAATTGAGGGTTTGCAATGTGTATACATACAGTCCATTCTGCCATACAATAATGAGGAATAGGAGACAAAAATGGACAAATTTAATTAAAGAACAGTCAAAATATAACAATATCAGCCGGTATATGCAAGTAGCGGTGACTAGTTGTTTTACGACACATGTGCAATACTCACATAAGCTTTCGCATGTTCATATGCAGTCTCATCTGGGTCTACACTGGTTGCAAACAACTAGTTGAAGCCATTTGCATCTACTAGTCCATAATGTAGTAACTAAGTGCGAAATCAATACAGAAACCTGAATGAACAAATTTGAGTTGCCATTTCACTATGTGAAACATAATTCTGTGGTAACCCCTATGACTGGAGCAATCCCAGAATAGAATAAAGATCCATCTACTCGCAATGGTATGGGCTTATTCGAATGATGTATGGACAGGATTTTGTGCACAGTTTGTTGTGACATACCGGAAACAATGCATACGTGGAGGCAATGTCGTACCTGGGTTGATAGATAACAACGATGGACTATAGACCAACAGCCGCATCTTAGTTTGCCTTGACAGGCAGTTGCCGTGACAATATAACCATCTTTATTCTTACATCCACATCAGCTATTACACTGCCCAGAGATTCCAATGTTCTTGGAAAGCTTAAATATGTGTTTTTTATGTACCAGCGGCCGATAATTTAGATGGTAAAATGATTACCGCCATGTTTGTGGGTATCAGAGGTTGTCGGAGGGTGCTTGAACGTTCAATAACGGTAAATTACCTTTCGTAAACCAATAGAAACTGGTAAAATATGCAGAATACAGGCTCAAGAGGAACGTTACCATGATAAAATGACTTAAACCGTGCCAACTTGCATACCCGAGTGAATAATGAATGACCACGGTGACAATTCAGATTTCATCTATTTCCACAATTTTGCTTCTAAAATAAATTGGTAAACAGACAATTTATGTGAAGACAGCAAAACAAACTGGATAGAAATTGAAATAGTATTGATCGCAACACGACACACTCACAACTGACACAGAAAATAATTCAACTTGTGAACATTTTTCTGAATCACCATTTTTCTGCTTAAGAACTTTTTTTTATTTTTTTTCAAAAATTGTACCTGCTCATGTCACTGCCACATGGAAAGACATCAATTTCAAGCAAAACCATGCAAATTATTGTAGCCCAAGTGACCTGTTAAGCCCGCAGTCAGAATTTTTGCTCAAGACCCTCTTGCGGACAAATTCAGCATTTAAAGCGCCGCCTTTCCACCACTGCCCACATGTGCTGAAAATGGAATTACAGAACACAGAGATGACTTTTACACTGTCCATTTCTTCACTGGTTGAGGAATAGATGCAAGAACACCAAAACATGCAACTATGTCACTTTGAGGAAGATTCATGTCACTTTCACATGTGGCAAGTTCACCGTACGAGCAAAACACTGATCAACAGGATCTGCAGCCTTAAAATTGCTCATCTGTTTCCCTTCCCATACATGCTCACAAAGTCTGTTGGAAGCTTTAATACATGTGCACTGCCATGTCATATTGATGAACTGGAATCACTATCAGATGATTTAACGACTCGTCCGTCTGGTATTAAAGTATCTAGACCAGTGCACCATTCACGTTGCAGTGGCTCTCAGATTAAGGGAAGTACGGTAACTGGCATACAAAATAAATGTACCCCTGCCATACAAACAGCTCTTAGCACCTGTAAGTCAGAATTGGCTACAAGTGATTTCTGTGACGGAAATTAAGCCATTGGTTAAGTATTCGTGCAATTACCCTCAGTTGAACCGTCTCAGTGAGACGGTTCAAATGGCGGGCTAAAACATGAAGTTCCTGTACGGAACGAAAAGCAATGTCTAAGTTTGGTCAATGTCTTAAACTGTCTGGCAGAGGTGGTCTAGAATGTTTACGATGTAAAATAGTCCATTTGATTATAGATAAGTGGTTATAAATAAAATTATGGCAGATGGCAAGGTGGCTTCATAGTGCACACACCTCAAAAGCGAGTTCCAATTCTATTGCTGTCCCGTCCACTAGCGGTGAAACACCCGGTGATGTTCCCAATATGGCAGTGACAACTAAGCGGAGCTGGCAAGAACTGCTGGATCATGAACACGCGTAAGTGCGGCAACTCAAAGTATCGAAGGCAATTCCGTACAGGTTGCGGCCGTCGAAACAGACAGAAACGAGACATAAATGAAGGGAAATGAGCAGAATGAAAGAGATGAAAGCAGTGAATATGCATATGAATAGGATCATTGTAGCTGAATTGAGGGTTTGCAATGTGTATACATACAGTCCATTCTGCCCTACAAAAATGAGGGAATAGAGGAGACAAAATGGACAAATTTAATTAAAGAACAGTCAAAATATAACAATATCAGCCGGTATATGCAAGTAGCGGTGACTAGTTGTTTTTACGACACATGTGCAATACTCACATAAGCTTTCGCATATTCATATGCAGTCTCATCTGGGTCTACACTGGTTGCAAACAACTAGTTAAGCTATTTGCATCTACTAGTCCATAATGTAGTAACTAAAAGTGCGAAATCAATACAGAAACCTGAATGAACAAATTTGAGTTGCCATTTCACTATGTGTAAACATAATTCTGTGGTAACCCCTATGACTGGAGCAATCGCAGAATAGAATAAAGATCCATCTACTCGCAATGGTATGGGCTTATTCGTATGATGTATGGACAGGATTTGTGCACAGCACACTCACAACTGACACAGAAAATAATTCAATTGTGGACATTTTTCTGAATCACCATTTTCTGCTTAAGGTGGCAGTCCTCACATTTTAGGCAATTTATGGAGTTTTGGGCGGCCCGCGACACCAGCCGAAACAAATTTACGAATATTTTAACTTCAAATAATGACATAATCTGTTTGATGCATGCACTGACTACTTGATAGGTACAAGAGCTATATTAACAACAAACGCAAACTCAGACATAATGCACAGGCTGTCAGCACTCTATGTTTACACAAAATGTGCCCAAATCTGCATTTATTTGGCCGTGGCCACACATTTCACAACATGGATTTCAAATATCCCATGCGGACACTGCACTAATACTTGCTAATTGTACCAATTCTGCAATCACACCTTGTCACACTGATCATAGTCTGTACTGGTACCGACAGTTTGGTTTTCGAGAAGCAGACCTGCCTTTCTGACAGATAAAATGGATGCCAATATTTCGGACGAAAATTCCGAGCAGCAGTTTCGCACTCTTCTGCAACTGAAATCATGCCAGCAGGACACAGATGCAAGCAAAATCACAAATTTTTGCAAAAAAGTGTTTTATGCAGTGGAAAACATCATATGATGTTGGCTAATTAATTGTAGAACATTTTCATAAGCCACAGACATGTGTTTTTTATATATTTACTAGAAGGCCCATAGGATAAATTCGAAACTAACCAACTCGCCCGAGGACTGCCACCTTAAGAACTTTTTTTTCAAAAATTGTACCCGCTCATGTCACTGCCACATGGAAAGACATCAATTTCAAGCAAAACCATGCAAATTATTGTAGCCCAAGTGACCTGTTAAGCCCGCAGTCAGAATTTTTGCTCAAGACCCTCTTGCGGACAAATTCAGTATTTAAAAGCGCCGCCTTTCCACCACTGCCCACATGTGCTGAAAATGGAATTACAGAACACAGAGATGACTTTCACACTGTCCATTTCTTCCACTGGTTGAGGAATAGATGCAAGAACACCAAAACATGCAACTATGTCACTTTGAGGAAGATTCATGTCACTTTCACATGTGGCAAGTTCACCGTACGAGCAAAACACTGATCAACAGGATCTGCAGCCTTAAAATTGCTCATCTGTTCCCTTATACATGCTCACAAAGTCTGTTGGAAGCTTTAATACATGTGCACTGCCATGTCACATTGATGAACTGGAATCACTATCAGATGATTTAACGACTCGTCCGTCTGGTATTAAAGTATCTAGACCAGTGCACCATTCACGTTGCAGTGGCTCTCAGATTAAGGGAAGTACGGTAACTGGCATACAAAATAAATGTACCCCTGCCATACAAACAGCTCTTAGCACCTGTAAGTCAGAATTGGCTACAAGTGATTTCTGTGACGGAAATTAAGCCATTGGTTAAGTATTCGTGCAATTACCCCTCATTTGAACCGTCTCAGTGAGACGGTTCAAATGGTGGGCTAAAACATGAAGTTCCTGTACGGAACGAAAAGCAATGTCTAAGTTTGGTCAATGTCTTAAACTGTCTGGCAGAGGTGGCCTAGAATGTTTAGGATATAAAATAGTCCATTTGATTATAGATAAGTGGTTATAAATAAAATTATGGCAGATGGCAAGGTGGCTTCATAGTGCACACACCTCAAAAGCTAGTTCCAATTCTATTGCTGTCCCGTCCACTAGCGGTGAAACACCCGGTGATGTTCCCAATATGGCAGTGACAACTAAGCGGAGCTGGCAAGAACTGCTGGATCATGAACACGCGTAAGTGCGGCAACTCAAAGTATCGAAGGCAATTCCGTACAGGTTGCGGCCGTCTGAAACAGACAGAAACGAGACATAAATGAAGGGTAAATGAGCAGAATGAAAGAGAGGAAAGCAGTGAATATGCATATGAATAGGATCATTGTAGCTGAATTGAGGGTTTGCAATGTGTATCATTACAGTCCATTCTGCCATACAATAATGAGGGAATAGGAGACAAAAATGGACAAATTTAATTAAAGAACAGTCAAAATATAACAATATCAGCCGGTATATGCAAGTAGCGGTGACTAGTTGTTTTACGACACATGTGCAATACTCACATAAGCTTTCGCATGTTCATATGCAGTCTCATCTGGGTCTACACTGTTGCAAACAACTAGTTGAAGCCATTTGCATCTACTAGTCCATAATGTAGTAACTAAGTGCGAAATCAATACAGAAACCTGAATGAACAAATTTGAGTTGCCATTTCACTATGTGTAATAATTCTGTGGTAACCCTATGACTGGAGCAATCCCAGAATAGAATAAAGATCCATCTACTCGCAATGGTATGGGCTTATTCGAATGATTGTATGGACAGGATTTGTGCACAGTTTGTTGTGACATACCCGGAAACAATGCATACGTGGAGGCAATGTCGTACCTGGGTTGATAGATAACAACGATGGACTATAGACCAACAGCCGCATCTTAGTTTGCCTTGACAGGCAGTTGCCGTGACAATATAACCATCTTTATTCTTACATCCACATCAGCTATTACACTGCCCAGAGATTCCAATGTTCTTGGAAAGCTTAAATAAATGTTTTTTATGTACCAGCGGCCGATAATTTAGACTGGTAAAATGATACCGCCATGTTTGTGGGTATCAGAGGTTGTCGGAGGGTGCTTGAACGTTCAATAACGGTAAATTACCTTTCGTAAACCAATAGAAACTGGTAAAATATGCAGAATACAGGCTCAAGAGGAACGTTACCATGATAAAATGACTTAAACCGTGCCAACTTGCATACCCGAGTGAATAATGAATGACCACGGTGACAATTCAGATTTCATCTATTTCCACAATTTTGCTTCTAAAATAATACCTCCCTTGGTAAACAGACAATTTATGTGAAGACAGCAAAACAAACTGGATAGAAATTGAAATAGTATTGATCGCAACACGACACACTCACAACCGACACAGAAAATAATTCAATTGTGAACATTTTCTGAATCACCATTTTCTGCTTAAGAACTTTTTTTTCAAAAATTGTACCCGCTCATGTCACTGCCACATGGAAAGACATCAATTTCAAGCAAAACCATGCAAATTATTGTAGCCCAAGTGACCTGTTAAGCCCGCAGTCAGAATTTTTGCTCAAGACCCTCTTGCGGACAAATTCAGCATTTAAAGCGCCGCCTTTCCACCACTGCCCACATGTGCTGAAAATGGAATTACAGAACACAGAGATGACTTTTACACTGTCCATTTCTTCCACTGGTTGAGGAATAGATGCAAGAACACCAAAACATGCAACTATGTCACTTTGAGGAAGATTCATGTCACTTTCACATGTGGCAAGTTCACCGTACGAGCAAAACACTGATCAACAGGATCTGCAGCCTTAAAATTGCTCATCTGTTCCCTTATACATGCTCACAAAGTCTGTTGGAAGCTTTTAATACATGTGCACTGCCATGTCATATTGATGAACTGGAATCACTATCAGATGATTTAACGACTCGTCCGTCTGGTATTAAAGTATCTAGACCAGTGCACCATTCACGTTGCAGTGGCTCTCAGATTAAGGGAAGTACGGTAACTGGCATACAAAAATAAATGTACCCCTGCCATACAAACAGCTCTTAGCACCTGTAAGTCAGAATTGGCTACAAGTGATTTCTGTGACGGAAATTAAGCCATTGGTTAAGTATTCGTGCAATTACCCTCAGTTGAACCGTCTCAGTGAGACGGTTCAAATGGCGGGCTAAAACATGAAGTTCCTGTACGGAACGAAAAGCAATGTCTAAGTTTGGTCAATGTCTTAAACTGTCTGGCAGAGGTGGTCTAGAATGTTTACGATGTAAAATAGTCCATTTGATTATAGATAAGTGGTTATAAATAAAATTATGGCAGATGGCAAGGTGGCTTCATAGTGCACACACCTCAAAAGCGAGTTCCAATTCTATTGCTGTCCCGTCCACTAGCGGTGAAACACCCGGTGATGTTCCCAATATGGCAGTGACAACTAAGCGGAGCTGGCAAGAACTGCTGGATCATGAACACGCGTAAGTGCGGCAACTCAAAGTATCGAAGGCAATTCCGTACAGGTTGCGGCCGTCGGAAACAGACAGAAACGAGACATAAATGAAGGGAAATGAGCAGAATAAAGAGATGAAAGCAGTGAATATGCATATGAATAGGATCATTGTAGCTGAATTGAGGGTTTGCAATGTGTATACATACAGTCCATTCTGCCCTACAAAATGAGGGAATAGAGGAGACAAAAATGGACAAATTTAATTAAAGAACAGTCAAAATATAACAATATCAGCCGGTATATGCAAGTAGCGGTGACTAGTTGTTTTTACGACACATGTGCAATACTCACATAAGCTTTCGCATATTCATATGCAGTCTCATCTGGGTCTACACTGGTTTCAAACAACTAGTTAAGCTATTTGCATCTACTAGTCCATAATGTAGTAACTAAAAGTGCGAAATCAATACAGAAACCTGAATGAACAAATTTGAGTTGCCATTTCACTATGTGTAAACATAATTCTGTGGTAACCCCTATGACTGGAGCAATCGCAGAATAGAATAAAGATCCATCTACTCGCAATGGTATGGGCTTATTCGTATGATGTATGGACAGGATTTGTGCACAGCACACTCACAACTGACACAGAAAATAATTCAATTGTGGACATTTTCTGAATCACCATTTTCTGCTTAAGGTGGCAGTCCTCACATTTTAGGCAATTTATGGAGTTTTCGGGCCCGCGACACCAGCCGAAACAAATTTACGAATATTTTAACTTCAAATAATCACATAATCTGTTTGATGCATGCACTGACTACCTGATAGGTACAAGAGCTATATTAACAACAAACGCAAACTCAGACATAATGCACAGGCTGTCAGCACTCTATGTTTACACAAAATGTGCCCAAATCTGCATTTATTTGGCCGTGGCCACACATTTCACAACATGGATTTCAAATATCCCATGCGGACACTGCACTAATACTTGCTAATTGTACCAATTCTGCAATCACACCTTGTCACACTGATCATAGTCTGTACTGGTACCGACAGTTTGGTTTTCGAGAAGCAGACCTGCCTTTCTGACAGATAAATGGATGCCAATATTTCGGACGAAAATTCCGAGCAGCAGTTTCGCACTCTTCTGCAACTGAAATCATGCCAGCAGGACACAGATGCAAGCAAAATCACAAATTTTTGCAAAAAAGTGTTTTATGCAGTGGAAAACATCATATGATGTTGGCTAATTAATTGTAGAACATTTTCATAAGCCACAGACATGTGTTTTTTATATATTTACTAGAAGGCCCATAGGATCAAATTCGAAACTAACCAACTCGCCCGAGGACTGCCACCTTAAGAACTTTTTTTAAAAAATTGTACCCGCTCATGTCACTGCCACATGGAAAGACATCAATTTCAAGCAAAACCATGCAAATTATTGTAGCCCAAGTGACCTGTTAAGCCCGCAGTCAGAATTTTTGCTCAAGACCCTCTTGCGGACAAATTCAGTATTTAAAGCGCCGCCTTTCCACCACTGCCCACATGTGCTGAAAATGGAATTACAGAACACAGAGATGACTTTTACACTGTCCATTTCTTCCACTGGTTGAGGAATAGATGCAAGAACACCAAAACATGCAACTATGTCACTTTGAGGAAGATTCATGTCACTTTCAGATGTGGCAAGTTCACCGTACGAGCAAAACACTGATCAACAGGATCTGCAGCCTTAAAATTGCTCATCTGTGTTATACATGCTCACAAAGTCTGCTGGAAGCTTTAATACATGTGCACTGCCATGTCACATTGATGAACTGGAATCACTATCAGATGATTTAACGACTCGTCCGTCTGGTATTAAAGTATCTAGACCAGTGCACCATTCACGTTGCAGTGGCTCTCAGATTAAGGGAAGTACGGTAACTGGCATACAAAATAAATGTACCCCTGCCATACAAACAGCTCTTAGCACCTGTAAGTCAGAATTGGCTACAATGTATTTCTGTGACGGAAATTAAGCCATTGGTTAAGTATTCGTGCAATTACCCTCATTTGAACCGTCTCAGTGAGACGGTTCAAATGGCGGGCTAAAACATGAAGTTCCTGTACGGAACGAAAAGCAATGTCTAAGTTTGGTCAATGTCTTAAACTGTCTGGCAGAGGTGGTCTAGAATGTTTACGATGTAAAATAGTCCATTTGATTATAGATAAGTGGTTATAAATAAAATTATGGCAGATGGCAAGGTGGCTTCATAGTGCACACACCTCAAAAGCGAGTTCCAATTCTATTGCTGTCCCGTCCACTAGCGGTGAAACACCCGGTGATGTTCCCAATATGGCAGTGACAACTAAGCGGAGCTGGCAAGAACTGCTGGATCATGAACACGCGTAAGTGCGGCAACTCAAAGTATCGAAGGCAATTCCGTACAGGTTGCGGCCGTCTGAAACAGACAGAAACGAGACATAAATGAAGGGAAATGAGCAGAATGAAAGCAGTGAATATGCATATGAATAGGATCATTGTAGCTGAATTGAGGGTTTGCAATGTGTATACATACAGTCCATTCTGCCCTACAATAATGAGGGAATAGAGGAGACAAAAATGGACAAATTTAATTAAAGAACAGTCAAAATATAACAATATCAGCCGGTATATGCAAGTAGCGGTGACCAGTTGTTTTACGACACATGTGCAATACTCACATGTTCATATGCAGTCTTATCTGGGTCTACACTGGTTGCAAACAACTAGTTAAGCTATTTGCATCTACTAGTCCATAATGTAGTAACTAAAAGTGCGAAATCAATACAGAACCTGAATGAACAAATCTGAGTTGCCATTTCACTATGTGTAAACATAATGCTGTGGTAACCCCTATGACTGGAGCAATCGCAGAATAGAATAAAGATCCATCTACTCGCAATGGTATGGGCTTATTCGTATGATGTATGGACAGGATTTGTGCAGTTTGTTGTGACATACGTGGAAACAATGCATACGTGGAGGCAATGTCGTACCTGGGTTGGATAGATAACAACGATGGACTATAGACCAACAGCCGCATCTTAGTTTGCCTTGACAGGCAGTTGCCGTGACAATATAACCATCTTTATTCTTACATCCACATCAGCTATTACACTTCCCAGAGATTTCCAATGTTCTTGGAAAGCTTAAATAAATGTTTTTTATGTACCAGCGGCCGATAATTTAGACTGGTAAAATGATACCGCCATGTTTGTGGGTATCAGAGGTTGTCGGAGGGTGCTTGAACATTCAATAACGGTAAATTACCTTCCGTAAACCAATAGAAACTGGTAAAATATGCAGAATACAAGCTCAAGAGGAACGTTACCATGATAAAATGACTTAAACCGTGCCAACTTGCATACCTGAGTGAATAATGAATGACCACGGTGACAATTCAGATTTCATCTATTTTCACAATTTTGCTTCTAAAAGATTACCTCCCTTGGTAAACAGACAATTTATGTAAAGACAGCAAAACAAACTGGATAGAAATTGAAATAGTATTGATCGCAACACGACACACTCACAACTGACACAGAAAATAATTCAATTGTGGACATTTTCTGAATCACCATTTTCTGCTTAAGGTGGAAGTCCTCACACATTTTAGGCAATTTATGGAGTTTTCAGGCCCGCGACACCAGCCGAAACAAATTTACGAATATTTTAACTTCAAATAATCTGTTTGATGCATGCACTGACTACCTGATAGGTACAAGAGCTATATTAAGAACAAACGCAAACTCAGACATAATGCACAGGTAGTTCTATGTGATATAACTTCGGCAAATTTATTTATCTTTTTTTCTCCTCATTTTATTTGCCATAGTTATATCGCTGAGCGTCAATTTACGGGCGCAAAATCCCGACCTGATTTCATGGCGGGTTTTCTAAAGCAGATTTCACTCATTTAAAAGTATTGCATCACAAACATTTCATGGAATCTGATTAGGTAACTGATTAATAAGTTCTATTACAGTTTACCCTTTACGAATTTGCAGCATATATTTCTTTTAAAAGCGTCAAATATATGGAGACGGTCAACAACATTCTGAAATTGTATCAAACTGATTACGAAATGACACACATGATTGATATGGTGTATGTAGAATTTAGATTTTTTTAAACGAAACAAAATATATTATTCAATTGATATTGCAAACGGACTGATTCTTACGTTTAACGACCGCATCGACTCAAAGGAAGTGCACGCCGTCCTAATATTGCAAACAGGATCACAAAACATTTATTCTATACAACACCTCTCTCCCAATCTCTCTCTCTCACATAATTTATATAATACAACTCTCTCTCTCTCCCGCTGTCCATACTGTCTATAATACAACTTGCTACATGTATCTCACACTCTCCATACTCTGAGGTACTGGTCACCTGTGTATACCGACATGTGAAGTACACGTACAGTTGTACTCCTACACAATATATAAGATGCAAAGAAATTAGAAGGTAAACCTCTCCCAATTTCTGAACTTGAGACCGGCAAGGTATATATCAACACATGTTCCCGTCGACGTAATTAAATAAATGGATACATATGTTGCTAAATTCATACCCAGGCAGGGTTAGTTTCCTTTTTTTGTAAAAATAAAAAATGGTATTAATGAGCACCAATCGTGATCGGTACACATTGATACCAGGCCGAAAGTTCTGAAAGACACAAATATATTTATTTATTTTTAACAGTATACCCACAGCAATGCATGTGATTATTAGTTAATAAAAAAGTATATCTGGTATTTGTTTTTACTGTTGATGCCGAGATGGATATAATTTCAAAACCATAAATAACACTATAGCTATGAAATGCTTTTGTTTTTAAATTATTCAACATATAGCACAGTTTTGGACGGAAACTGAAATTTACATTAACGGTTTAAATATATATATGTTGCATTGCTGTAGGTAACTTTAAATTTGTACTTTTTATTCATACATTCTGTTAGGCGTCATGCAATATATATTTACTTATTTCCATTTTGTAAAGTAGCAATGCTATGCTATTCAGTATTGACCAAATAATACATGATTTTCTAGATATTTTCTTCAACACGGTGTGCCGAATCATGTGGTCTTACCAATAGCAATGTGCTGTGAACACTCATGTGAACAGTATTGCCCACACCTGAAAGTCATACAGTTCGTAAATGAGTGATCACGAAACATTCAGACAAGCAAGAAACTTAATATGGAGACACACCATAATAAACATCTTCACACCCATAGGAAGAAATCACAATAATAACATTTAATATAATATTCTATAAACAAAATTCAGCAAATTACCTTCATCGGGTATAGAAAATAGAGCAGGACTACATATAACGGCGTTGCTAAAACCAGCTGTATGTATGTATGTTATGTATGAATACTATATTTTATATATCTGATGAAAGCTATTGGCCGGAAATTTGTTCATATAGTATAGATTTGAAAATGGCACATAATATAGTTATAATTGAAGAAATATCATGAAAATCCTGGAAGCAAAATAAATTGACCACATTATCTGTTGATTTAGAGGAAATATCTTGATAATTATTGTAAAAGGTATACATATCGATAAAGAATCAGGTGCAGCCCTAATGAGCTTCTGTACATACGTGTTGCACATACCACAAGTCAAAATGTGCAAATGTTTTTTTCATCAAACGCAGTTTTAACGTACCCATTCTTTGGTCCAAAAATGCCCATTGGAGAAGTAAAATATATCCATTTTATTTGCTTTGAATAGTTTTCAGTTAAATGGGCATTATAGGAATATATTTTTTAAAATATTGTAAATATTTAAAAAAATAAAAATATGTTTTCATCCTGGCCCTGTGTAAAGTGGTTTAATTGAAGATATATGACGATACTAGGACCGCTGGGTCATCCTGGGTGGTTTCTATTTTCACCGATATCGGTACAAATGTCACTTTTCCTATGTAAAGTATTCCTTGTATTTATTCCACTCCATGTTAATTGTTTTAAACCCAATATATTCTTAAAGGTACAGTTTGACAAAAAATGGTTACATTTTTACCAAAGGTTAGGTACGTTTTGACTAATTTGGGTATGTTTTGACTTGGGTGCGCTTTGACCACAGCTCGTTTTGACTTTGCTGCGTTTTGACCATAACTCGTTTTGACTTGGGGTAATTATATCCTTAATTATACCTTTATACCGCTATTACGGTATTAATTTCAATATCGAGTAATACACTGTAACAATTAAAACAAATGTGCCGTGTAAACAAATTGTTGACACGTTGAAAATGCTGTTGTTGTTATTCTCATAATGTTTTGCTCGTTATAAAATGAGTATAAATTTGTTTCGTTAATACTTGCTGTTTGCATTTTCAAGTCATCCAAAATGGACGGAAATATTTCACACATTTGATATCCAGTTTTAATATCGTCATTAGATCAGATACCTTCCTTTCACAATAAATTGAACATTGCCATAACGTTTGTATTGTATGTTTTTTATGATTTTATAATAGTATTCCACACGGAACTACGATATTTTGAAATTGTAGATTTATTTGTTTTGCGCCCGTAAAGTTTAGCTTAACTGCATAACCTTGCAACAACAGCTATCAGAATAAACAAGTTGCAAGGATTATGCCATGCAGAACTAAATGCACAGGCTGTCAGCACTCTGCTATTTATGGAGTTTTCTGGCCCGAGACACCAGCCGAAACAAATTTACGAATATTTTAACTTCAAATAATCGCATAATCTGATGCATGCACCGACTACCTGATAGGTACAATAGCTATATTAACAACAAACGCAAACTCAGACATAATGCACAGGCTGTCAGCACTCTGCTATGTTTACACAAAATGTGCCCAAATCTGCATTTATTTGGCCGCAGCCACACATTTCACAACATGGATTTCAAATATCCCATGCAGACACTGCACTAATACTTGCTAATTGTACCAATTCTGCAATCACACCTTGTCACACTGATCATAGTCTGTACTGGTACCGAGCGTTTTGTATCTAAGTAATTGTAGAACATTTTCATAAGCCACAGACATGTGTTTTTTATATATTTACTAGAAGGCCCATAGGAAAAATTCGAAACTAACCAACTCGCCCGAGGACTGCCACCGAATGAAAGCGTGCACGTGCCTGACGTGGAAACGCTGGAGACACACAACTTGGATTAGCCAGGTGCTTATCTAGCCTCACAACCAGCTATAGTATGTTCAGCTTACCAGTATTGTACTTCTTTACTGTACGATACTAATTCGGGATGGTATTGTACAACACGGTTCACTTACAGAGTTAACTTATCGACAGTGGTAAAATGCAGTGTTGATGCTTGGAGATCCGGAACGCGAGAGACCGGGAGAGCCTCGTTCTCGATTCTCGTCGGGTCTGGTCTCACGGGACAGTGGACGTCTAGCTTTAAGGGGGCAGTGACCAGTAAATTAATTTAAAATAAAAATGTATCCATTTCACGCCCTCGGACAGTATGTATTTAATGCAATATTCCAAATAAGTTGGCAGACAGCAATATGCGTTCGACATTTGTAACATAGACACACTAGAAGCTTTTACATAAACACAAATATGCTGCTCTTTTAGTGCTCGATCCTTACCTATGCAGGAATGTGAAATATCTTGGTGCAGCCTCTTTAAAATCATCCAATTCTGAGGTAAAATATTCACTTTAAAACCATGCCGTGCCACATTACTTGCGGAACTACAGATTGAATGTTGTATGTGTTCTCAATCAGCATCCAGAGGCAAATGTACTATCATGGTGCAAACCAGTTGCCCATCAATGAGTTTTCTCTGAAATAAATTATTGTTTGAAACGCCCAGACAAATCTGTTGTTTTGATCAGTTTTTGTCACAATACCCCCCAATTACGTATTTGCCCATTTCTGATCAATGGGAACAGGTCAGATTGGCCCTGGAATGAGCATTCATCAATTAATACGATGTAAAATCTGAATAAAATACAAAACCAACTACAAACAAATAATTAAACAATTAAAATGAATTTTAATCAGCAGAAAGTGTAATATTTATAAATTTCACCGGTGCCATTATACGAAACTGGCGGCTAACTGGTCACTGCTACCTTAAAAAGTTAAAAAGGGTGGGTCGATTTTCTATGTACTTCACTACCGACCCTACAAGTCGCACCAGTGTGTCTAGAAACATAGGTTTATGAATATTTCTTGACTAGGTGTATTTCTTAAAGTATTTCATAATTCTACGAAACTGAATGTTAGCTCCGGTTGATTTTGACATCTTGTAAAATGGCGCATGCTATGGTCTCACGGGACAGTAGTGGAGCTAGTATCAAAACTGGGGTGGACGATTTCCTTCATATTTCACTACAGACCCTGCAAGTTAAACCAGTGTGTCTAGAAAAATAGGTTTATGAATATTTCTTGACGTTGTGAGGCTTGACTAGGTGTATTTCTTAGAGTATTTCATAATTCTACGAAACTCCAGGTCAGCTCTGCTTGATTTTGACATCTTGGAAAATGGCGCCCTCCATGCTGTTTTCAAGGTACTTTTTTGAGCCAGAATATTTGAGGTATTTTTCGGGCATTTGTAGCGAAAAATTGAGGTGGTTATGACCCCGCTTTGAAATCTTTTTCAGGCAATGGTGTGGTCTTGCAAATGATATAACAAGTCGTAGTAAAACGTCTGTGCCTCATATTTTCGTGAAAACAAATCCAAGAAATTCAGTCGTGTTTACATTTCTTGTAAAAATTAGGTGGGTGGGGTAATTGAAAAAGAAATTCTTATAGGCATCTGAAGCATGGACTGCATTTTTATTGTGGCATGTGTTTGTACTCCTGTTGCGAGTATTTTATAATATTTGTCACAAGAGCCTCCTTAAATAATGGCGAGAGGCAGTGGTTTTATTCATTCGCCCGCCGCCTTCAGAAAAATGGTAAATTTTGCCTCTTTGGAACTGTCCCGTGATGCCTATGCTTTCTCGCCGGTACAGTTTCGCGTCAGAATTTAAGGTATTTTTTAGGGCATTTGTAGCGAAAATTTGAGGTTGTTATGACTCCGCTTTGGAATCATTTTCAGGAAATGGTGTGGTGTTACAAGTGATAGAACAAGACATAACAAAGTATCTGTGCCTCGTATTTTCATGAAAACAATTCCGACAAATTCAATCGTGTTGAAATTTCGGGCCAAAAATAGGTGTGTTCATTTGCGAGTATTTTTCAATATTTGTAGCAAGGGCCTCCTTAACTGATTGTGAGAAGCGGTGATTTTTATAAGTCACCGCCACACTCAGAAAAAGCAGTCAATTTTGGCTATTTTCAACCGTCCCGTGATGCATCCGGGAGGGTTGAATCGGTCCCGGGTCGTTTCGACCCGATTACCTGTTCGCACCGGGTCGGTTCGCCCTGGGTCGATTCGCCCCGATTTTAAACTTGCGTTGGATCTGGTTATGAATATGGGTTGAGGTGGGTCGTTTCGCCCCGATGTTAACGTTGCAACTGATATGGTTTAAATAGCAGATGATATGGGTATGTTCGCCCCGATTTTACTGAGTATTGAATATGGTGCCAATTGTGGGGTTAAATGTATGGTATATTAGTTAAATTAGTTAAAATGTTTTACCATTATGAAAGTTTATACAATTTATTTGATACATGACTATAAAACTATAATGTGAATATACTACAATACCTATTTTAATACAAATTGCAATTAGGATTAAAGATTAAACCTTCACACCCGGCTTCATTTTAAGTTCAAATGGATCTATATATATAACAATTATATTTTGTTCTGATTAGTAGACCGCGTGACGCACCTGGCCATGCTGATCGAATGGCCTCGTTATTGCAAACTCTAATTCAAGCCGTTTTGTAATGCGTACCAATTATCCGATTAGTGTAATCTGTGATCATCATTATGACAGTCGCTCTTAAATATCCAGCTAATCCGTATTCCGTTACATTTGTGTCGAAATTGGGGATTCAAAATTTCAATCAGGAAAACGGTTAAATCAACTGTGATACTTATACTCGATGGCACTCCTGTGAAATTTGAAAAAGTGGTGAAATTTCTGGGCATGTATTTGGATAATAGAATGACATTTAAGCACCACTTTGACAACTTAGAACAAACATGCCTAAAGGGACTTAATTTGATGCGAGCAGTAAAAGGTACCAAATTTGAGTGCAATATGCACCCTCTTCTGCTGCTCTATAAATCACACATCCAGTCACAGTTAATTAGACTACGGTGCTCAGGTCTATCAACGTGCCAGCAAGACCCAACTGTCTCGACTGGACGTTATTCAGGGAAAAGCCCGGTATGGCGGATGTTCGATGACCCGGAATTGGTGAGAGAGAACAAGCGTTACCCACAAGGGGCACCGTTTGTGCTGACCGTTGACATACTTGTCATGAAGTATGGACTTGGGGGGACAAGATTTGCTGACTTTCGAAGATATCCACTCCTCCATGGACTATACTCACACCGCCGACGTCCATGTCTTTATCAGACACAAATTCTAAGAAGGACCCCACGCATTTGATCCAGTCTACAGCCTTGGAAATGATTGATCAAAATTACAAACATAGACTGCAGATATTTACTGACGGCTCAAAAGACCCAATCTCAGCTGATTCCGTCGCTCAAAATTAACAAACAGTTTAGAATAACAGACCAAACATCAATCTTGACAGCTGAACTCGTTGGAATTATTAGAGCAATGCACTGGGTGATTGAACGTGATCGATCGAACCACTGTTTTCTATAATATTCATGCCGACTCTCTCAGTGGTTTGCAGCTATCAAAAATTACAACACCCGATTAAGTATTCGAAATTTGGCATACTTATAACATTGCACTTAAACAAGGCCTGGACATTAAACTTGAATGGATTCCAGCTCACGTAGGAATTTATGGTCCAGATTTTATCATGAAAACAATAAATTGGAAAAAGTATCACCCGACTGAAATTTAATAGTACGTTACTTCCTAGCTCCTTTGGCGCAATTATGAAAAACATTCCAGCTGACTGTAAAACATGTAAAACCCCGATTACATCCACCCACCTTCTTCTCCTCTGTCCGGAGTTCGATATGCAGCGGGAGTCTGCAGACTCCAATGATATTGTCCTCCATCCTGTGCCCCAGGGGGTCGGTACGACGCTCCGTATATCGGGCGCTCGCCGCGTATCTGGTGGAATGCAGAATGGGAGACAGTATCTAAAAACATACACGCCCTGATCTGGATCTGGAATTGGGTATTGAAAGCGTGGTGTCCATTATACAAAGAAGACCTTTTAAATCAATCTTTTTGTGTGTCCTGGGAGTCGGGTGGCGGGGCGTGGAGGGGGGGGGGTGCCTGCGCTTATGCCGGTCGGATCCGGCAGCTACGCTCGGGGTGACTATATAGCCGCCATAGGGCTATACTTAGTCCGTCCGATATTCTGGCGAGTGTCACTGGCAATGCTGTGGCGGCTTGAGGTCCGGGGTTCGAACTCCCGCAGGCCCCGGCTGTCGTCGGCGCGTGCATCTTGTTTCCATGCCCGCCGCCTGGCACCACGACATCACAACTACACATTGGTTGGGCCACCCACGTCCTTTCCTCTGTCCTATTCCCATTTCAACTAAAAATTTCATCAGATTACCCGCCGATCCTGATATGCGGACGAAGAACGTTTTCTGAGAGTCGTTTCGATATTATTAAACATGTTATCAAGCTAACAATTATTATCCGTCCTGTGGCAACTTGTACATAAATTACGACCAATTATTGTATCTATGTGTATATTATATTAACATATGCAAATTTTAGATGTTTGTTTATTTTTAAACACATCTTATAGTAATTTCTTGTTCTAATATATTTGGGAAAGCGGGTTTACTTACATTGAAGCTGGCCTTCACCATTTTAAGAGGAACATTTTAACTAGTTTTCTTTACGATTTTTATATATTTTTTGCACATTTTGATCTCCGTGCTCGCGTTCTAGATTAAAGTATATATATAGTTGTTATACCATTGCTAGGGCCTCGTTGAGGTCTGGCGGGGAATACGTTTTACCAGGTGATAACTCTAGTATTACATTCTCGTTCCCTTTCTGGACACTATAACTATGGTAGTCTTATTTTTACATGACGCTTTTATGTCGTTCTAGCTATTTTTAAACTGTGTATGCCATGTAATTATATTGTTTTAACATACTCCAACTCCGTTGTTTTAATTCTCATATTCATGCATTGCCTTTACTTATCTTTTACATGTTGTGATTATCTTATGCTTTTACCTTACATGTAACTATTTTTGGAATGGTGGCCCGTATAGTTTTCGAACTTGTGGCCATAAATAAACTTACCACAACGTTACATTTGCTTTCTATCCGTTTTCATGAACATATAATAGCTGATAATTATTTCATCGTCTGACTTAATTCATCGATTTATTTTTGATAAATTTATTGTCAGCATTGTTTGTTTCTAATTTTGTAAAAGCATGGAGTCTGCCTACTTTGCATGCTCGCAACATATTAGGTCTCGGCAGCAGGGGATACTGTGCACGATATGTAGCGAAACGACCCACAGCACATGTGATACTGGTAAGTATATGTATCAGAGTTGATATCAGGTCGACCTCAATCAAGCTGCAGGAGGGTCTTCGCAAAGCATGGGACGCCTACCTCGCGAACGAGATCTCCACGTTATCCTTCCTGCGGCGATGCGCCCATTTCTACAGACCACCAGATGCCTGGCGACAGCTGCCCGAGTGAGATCAACCAACCATCACGACGACATAGAAGACGGTAAAGAAGAAAACAAACGGCCCTTTTCAGAGCCATATTTTTGGCTGTTAGATTGCACACAAAACAATGCCAAGCAAATTATAATTATTGTCTGAACTATATTGTTTTGCGTGAAATCTATTGAGTAGTGTCACCTGTTCGTGTCTGCATATGGTGCATCATCATGACCTCTCCACCTTGGGAGGTTTTACCAGTTGGTTCATAGAGGTCATAGGTAGCCGGGATATTTCCACCTTGGGTTGTAACACCGGTCACCACTATCTAGACCAACGGGCCATACGGTAGATGGTCGTGACATGTCCACCATGGGCAATGTTACCGGTCAGTGTCCACATATGGTGACATCGTTTGGACATGTCCACTAGGGAGGTAGTCGTTCTTATGTCATAGGTAGCCGTGATATTTCCACCTTGGGTTGTAACACTATCACAACTGTCTATAGAACCCCGGGGGCCCGAATCGGCCATAAAGCGCTTCGGCGTTTGCCGTTGTCTGCTCCAAGACGAACTGCATTGTAGTGTCCCGTATCGTAGCCACTTCATGGGCGACGAAACCCAGTAGATGGGGACATTCCCGCGCAAATCCCTGGAAGGTGGGAAGTACGGGCAATCCGTCTCCAAAATTAGACGATCCTCCAGAAACCGTTCTCAATGCCTCACGCTGTTGACTGGTAAACAACCGTACCAGCCACCGGTGAACTCGAAATAAGTATTCTGGAAAATCCCCTACCAGCGCCGCATCACTTCCCGGACCCCGTGAAGCAGTGAAGGTGAATTTCTCTGATATATGGACGCGTGGTCTTTCACAATACCAAGGCAACGCATATACGTTTGTAAATCGCTTGGATCGTCCCTCATCCCCCGGCAATGCAGCACTAACACCTGTCGTGGATGTAGGCAATTCTCCAGGATCTGATGGGAGTTGCTCCTCTTGTCGGAACCACTGGTCTGGTGACCTAACGGAATGGTCCAAACCGATTCCCTCCAAACCAATCACTCCGGACATACGGAGATGACCCTGTAGTTGTTCAAGTTCCCTGTCCGAAATCAATCTTTTGGGATGAACTCCAATCCACTCCAATGAACTACCATCGCCATCTCCTCCCCTGTTCGGTAGGTGTCCGGGTCGCAGTACACCAGTACGCACCCCTCCAACCTGATGTGACATCCGTGTGTTTCTTACAGTGGCATGGCCTCGATCACCTCGCGGAGACCAGCCGACTCACCTAGACGTAGATGTGTTCTGGTCCTATCCAGATGAAAATAGGTGCCATATGCTGACAGCACCGGTAGTAGATTCAGGTAATGCAGTTGGTCATCCATGCATGACTACTCTTCATCCGCATAGGTCTGCTCCTCATGGGTACTTACCTCCTCCGTGGGAGTGCCGCGACACAGACTTCTTCCATCGAGGACCTCCCCATGGGAGGATCCATGAAGACTGCTTCCGCTCCATCGAGGACCTCTACTATGGGAGGTTCTATGTTTGTGTCTTCAAGTTGAAACCACGTGGCGTCAACTTGTTTCTCGCCACCGAGGCCGACTACCTCCTCCGTGGGAGGTTCCGCGCTGGCCTCTTCGACAAGTCTGATCTAGACTAGGCGCCCCCCCCCCCCCCCGCCCCTGGGAGATTCCACGGACAATCCCTCATTTCACTCGGACTTTTCATTGTGCTTTTCTATGATTGCACGCATGTCGTTTTCGGAAATGGCGCGAGCCATAGCTTCCAATGCACGCCAATGTAACAGGACAGCTGGCGAGTTCACTGGTGAAAGCGTGAAACAATGGGGTACTTCCCATCCCCGGAAGAGGCTCAGTCGTTCCATAGCCTCGCGTTGCACATCTGTGATCACCCAGTGTCCCTCTAATGCGTGGGTCCCATTCATTTGGTCCACACCATCGGCTAAACTTGAAATATGTCCGGTTATGCTTTGCGCCATTGACATCAGTGCGGCATATCGTCGACGACACAGTTCCTCCGTAATTTGGAGTTTCTCGTCAAACAATTGGGGGAGGTGTCGCTCCAGGAGATGCATTTTAACGAAGCTTGTCGTCATTTGACACCCCCAATTCCACAGACCAGCAGCTTCCGTTTTCTGGGCTCCTCTTTCCTCCTCCTCGGCCGTTGCGGAGTGGTCAAACTGTTTTTATACTTTAGTTCCTCCCCGTGTCATCTCCACGCTCTCCTGGGGAAAGTTTTCGTTTTCTCGACGTCGACTCTCTTTCAACAACCCCGTTTGGTATTGAAGAAACATCTAGTTCCCAGTGGTCTCCACGATCTCTTGTGAGATCCTTCTGGAGACGAACTATGTGCTTGGGTGGAGACTACTTGCCTTCCCACATGCTGTAGAGACACCTGTAAATGTTCGAAGGTTGATCTGCTTCGGCAATGAGCCTTTGATGTGATGTCTTTGTTTTTTTGGGAAGCAGCCAGGCCCCCATGGGCTGACTTGAAGTCGTCAGTTGACGGCGGTATACCGCGGTCTCCACCGGCGGTGACGCAGCACACCGTAACTGCTTTTTGGAGGCAGCCACCATGGGCTGGCTTGAAGTCCTTGGTTGACGGCGGTATCCCTCGGTCTCCATCGGCGGTGACGCAGCACGCCGTAACTGCATTGTGGAGGTAGCCACCATGGGCTGACCTGACATTGTCAATTTCCGGCGGTATATCGCGGTCTCCACCTTCGGTGATGCAGCCCGCTGTCGGTTCTCAATCTTCTCTCTTCTCCCTCTCGAGCTTGTGGAAGCAGCCACCATGGGCTGGCCTGAGATCTTTGGACGATAGCGGTATACCGGGGTCTTCACATTGTGTTAAGCACACCCCATCGTTCCTTGAACTGTTGTGTCCGACCAGGCTTACGAGCAAGCACGCATACTAACAAAAACAACATCACCAGTTTTCGTCCTTTTGTTTATTCCTATAAAAAACGTTACATTCATACATACAACTCATAATAATGTTGTCATGCTGTTTGTTGCTAATATTGACTCAACCCTTGCACATTAGTCTGATCACTAAATGTATCTTGTTAAATAACAAAACTACTGTTTTAATGTGAATATTATTTTGGCGAACAGTGAGGATTTTGATGGGATGATTGAGTTGTTTCATCTAGATCGATATTGTTGGCAATACCTACTAAAACTATTGTTTGGCGTTGAAGGGGTTGAATATGTGTTAGCATTTACTGATAGTATAGACCGATACCATGCAACTGTTATATACTGTATACATGACAGCCGGCTACAATAAAATGCAAGTACAGCGGAACCTCGGTATGCCGAACACCATCGGTACCATCAGAGTGTTCGTTATAGCTGTAAGCAATCAGTCACAAGCATGGAACTGTTGGAAGAGCTGGGTGGGCTTTGATTTGTAAAGTGGAACCTCTCTATACCGAACACTCCGATGGTACCCGTGGTGTTCGGTATAGTGAGATTCAACTGTATTAAAATAATTGAAGCAAAGTGGACTCGTACCCTGCTGTCATGTACACTCCAGTGACAACACATGTATATATTTCCTATTATGTGACATGTATTTTTGTGACTAAAAAGAAAATAAATATAAACAAAAATTGTATTGGTGAGCGGTTGTTCAGAAAAAAAAGTCCCGCAAAATCACCCTTGGAGAAAGTGTATAATTTGCATAAAACCAATATGGCCGCCCGCATCCACCACCTGGACAGTGACAAATATGACATATGTAATTTTTATCATCATGTTGACATCCAAATTAGTAAATATAATATTCTAAAACACATTAAAAGTATTTTATCCTGACATTTGTATATTTAAGGTTCATATATCCCATGTGGCCGCCGTATTTTAACATTCAGCTCCTATAAAACAACCATGTCTCGCTTATCATTTTTAGATCTTGTCAATATTATACGAACTTACAGGCAACATTTGTTTATATGTCAACATTTCCATAGAGGATATTCCATCGTACATTTTGAATAGCGGGAAATAATACACGAGTGTGCGTCGGCTTCCGCGTAAGCAACGAGTGAGCGTAGCGAAAAAGTTGTTTGCACGGATGCCGACGGACACTATTGTATTATTTCCGCTATTCAAACATGTACGATGGAATATCCTATTTATTACACTTCCACGGCGGATACATATGCACATTTAGTCTATTTTTGGGATTATAATCAATGAATTGTGATGTGCGCATGAATAGTTATACAATGACGTGTTTTCCCGCGTTTTGACGTTACGTTGTGTGACGTCAAATGTGACGTCATGTAAACTTTTTGAAATCCAAATTACACAGCTGTTTCTATGAACCAGATATAATTATTTGAGTGCATGTTTGGAATTTGTTCAATCACATTAACATTCTAGATCAGTCGAGACCCTTTCCAAATTTTAAATAACTTTATTTTGACTGTAATCACAATTAAACAGTTTGCATGGTAGCTCGTGTCAAGTTTTCAAAAAGGAGGCGCGCAATTACGGGTGTTCTCTTCACGGTGTATTATTTGTAAGGAGTTGATTACGGGTTTTCTCTCACAGTGAAACCCGTGCAAATTATTTGCAAGAGTGTAATAATATAAACTATACAATTGTAGAACTGGTGATTGCAATAAGACTTAAGTGCATGCCATGTTATACATGTTACATTTCATCTGTGTTGTATTTGCGCATTGCAGTTAAGACAGACATTGTAAATATATCACCAATATAACAATACTGATAATACTCATTGAATTTGGGGCCGGCTGACAAAATATACATCATGTTATATGTCCCCACACTAATAGGCAACGAATTGTTAATTCGTGGGAACGAATTGTTAAATTGAGGGAACTAATTGTTATTTAGTGGGAACGAATTAATAAAAAAAAGAATTCTACGTCCCCTGCGGGGCTCCGTAAGTATGCACTTTTCTGTCTGAGAATTATTTTCAGATAGCAGTGCGCATATTTAGGTCATACATTTCCGCGGTTTTTATCCCTACTCAGTGACGGACTTATGTTAGTTGGATCGATAAGTACAACAACAGTGTAGTTCCGGCGGACATCATCGAATATGGAACACAGGCGTCCCGAAGGGGGCAGTCACCAGTTCATTTTAAATTATCAATTTCACGCATGAGAATGCATTTATAGAGAATAGTAGGTTAGTGCCGTGAATGGGAAAAATATCTGGCAAGGCTTAGGAAACGGGATGGGCGAGGCTCTGCCGAGCACATCCCGTTTCCGTGCCGCGCCAGATATTGTTTTCCATTCACGGCACTAACCTACTATTTTATTTATCCCGTCAACACATACAAATGGCTTTAAAATGCAAAGAAATAATCCCAGCAACCGCACTTATTCATACGCAGTGAGTAGGTCTTACTGACAGGATATCAAAAATGTTTCACGGCACCGTGTTTCACTGCACATACGCACTGTGTTGACGGGATAAAATGCAATATTCTAAATAAGTGGGCAGACAGCAAAATGTGTTCGACATTTGTGATCAAGACACACTAGAAGCTTTTACCTCCATACAAATATGCTGCTCTATTAGGGATCCTTACCTATTCAGGAATGTGAAATATCTCGGTGCAGCCTCCGTAAAATTATCAAATTATGAGGTGAAATGTCCACTTTGAGACCATGCCGTGCCACGTCACTTGCAGAACTAGATACTGAAAGTTGCATGTTTTCTCAATCATCATCCAGAGGCAAATGTACTGTCATGTTACAAACCAATTCCCATCTATATATTTTATGGAATAAATTATTGTTTGAAACTCCCAGAAAAATATCTGCTGTTTTGATTATGTTTTGTCATAACATACCCTCAATTCGTATTTGTCCATTTCTCACCAATGGGAACAGGTCAGACACAAAATGTTCTGTTTATCAGAGACATCATCTGAGACATTTTCTGTCAAAATGAATTCACCATTATCCCACGTATTGATTGGCGTTATTATACATTTTATATCAGACGTAAATTTCCACACTGATATCAGGGGCGATAACCGTGTTTCTTTAAAAAGTTAACGGACAATACTATTTATTATCTGTATTTATTTTGATGTGCAATGATCATACTTTATAATCTGTCGAAAATATTATTTTTTCAGGTGACACATTTAATTAGTATAAATAATTAAAAATATCATGCCTCATTTGCATATGAAAATAGCCCGATACCACCTCGCGTCACTATCAGTAAAATAAAATAAATATTACTAACTGATTATATCTGTATAGCGGACACTCGTGATTTTTAGAACTGGTGGAATAGTGACACCAGTCACCCCAGTAAACGCAACAGCCCATGGTTTAATTACTTATATTTACACTGCATTTTCTTATAGTTTAAAAATGTAAATAACGAAATATGGCGGTAAAATTAACATTAACCTAGTTTTACGTCATTTTGTCGCAATTCCTGGAACAGCAACGTTGCTAACTTTAACCAATCAACGACATCGTACGGAATACGTCCAATGGGCGTTGTATAGGAAGGCCAATATTTGAATGTTTATACAAGTAGTATGAAACCAGGTTTCGGAGTCAATTTCCAAAATATTTCGTGTTTTTCTTTACTCAACCCCCTGCTCTTCTTCATGTTAAATTCCCATAGGAAAATCATTTTTCAGCAATAAAAATCATTAAATTTAATGTGTTTAATAGCTAAATGTTTGTCGGCAGCAAAACGTGGAACAGACAGTAGCAATATAGGGCGACATTCTGATTCTCAATCGCGGAAGCATAAACATAACTGTGTACATGAAGGCTTGCCTTTGAATATTTGTGTAAAGCGGGACTTCTCTAAACCGGACACGGAGACAATTCAGTTGTCCTTCATCGGCATGTTACATGTGTGGTGAACCTCTCTAGACGGGACACTACTGCAAGCTATGTATGTGTGCGGAACCTCTCTAGACGGGACACTACTGCAAGCTAGGTATGTGTGCGGAACCTCTCTAGACGGGACACTACTGCAAGCTATGTATGTGTGCGGAACCTCTCTAGACGGGACACTACTGCAAGCTAGGTATGTGTGCGGAACCTCTCTAGACGGGACACTACTGCAAGCTAGGTATGTGTGCGGAACCTCTCTAGACGGGACACTACTGCAAGCTAGGTATGTGTGGTGAACCTCTCTAGACGGGACACCACTGCAAGCTAGGTATGTGCGGAACCTCTCTAGCGGAACCTCTCTAGGATGCCAGACATACTGCAAGCTAGGTATGTGTGGTGAACCTCTCTAGACGGGACACTACTGCAAGCTAGGTATGTGTGGTGAACCTCTCTAGACGGGACACTACTGCAAGCTAGGTATGTGTGGTGAACCTCTCTAGACGGGACACCACTGCAAGCTAGGTAGTATGTGTGTAGAACGGACAATACTGAAGCTAGTATGTGTGGTGAACCTCTCTAGGCTTTTGATATGAAGTTTATCAGGCCATGCTAGGAAACGCGTAGGAATTCCGAGGCTTGCCGAGGAATTCCTACCGTTTCCGAGCCGTGCCTGATAAACTTGATATCAAAATACACTAGCCTGGTATTCTATTTATCAGGTAACGTTTTATGCTCGAAAATGACATTATATGACGTCGTATTCTATGGACAGAACGAGGACTTGTTTACGTTGCGTCATTACACTGACGTCATTCGGTAACGTCACGTGACGTCATCCGACCAATGGAACGTCAGTTTTCACTTCGTTGTAACCCTGATGTTTATATCAGGGCAATGTCTGATACAACAATATGTTATCAGTCAGTACGTATTCGGTCAATGCAGGGCAGGTTACCTGATAAATTGCCATGTATATCCGATAATAACGTCTGTTCAGGACCTCTTCTTCGTTCGCGTCTGTCTTGAAGTTGTAATCTATTTTACAGTGGAACCTCTCTAAACCGGACACGCTATGGACCTCCCAGCGTGTCCGATTTAGAGAGGTTCCGCTGTATATGCATCCGGTAACTCGATGCATTGAATGAATGTACACTCACTAACCGATAACTGTATCCGGTATTGTCTAGATACGCATATCCGGTCACAATTATCGCTGTCGTTCTACTGGTCGAACGGCATCACATGACTACACCGTCGCAACGTAAACAAGTGTGTGCTCTTATAAGTGAAACAAATGTCGTATTTGTCCGTCAACCAGCATAACACGCTACCTGTAAATATAGTATATTGTCAGTATCTTGTGTTATTACGTTTATCAGGCTCGGCTCGGAAATGGCAATAACGTGTCGATGAGCATGGGAATTCCAACACGTTTCATAGCATTGCCTTATACAGTGGAACCTCGCTAAACCGGACACCCTGGGAGGTCCCCAGGTGTCCGATTTAGAGAGGTTCCACTGTAAATCAGGGAATATGACCTCTCCGAGACATGTGTTCATGCTTTGCGAGATTACGAATACCTTAATACCATCGTAGGTAAACAACAAAAAGCAAACACAACAAATACAAATACATAAATTTGCAAGTGTCCGGTTTAGAGAGGTTTCACTGTACAATAAACTTGATACCAAAGCCTGACATTCTATGTAAACCAGTCTATTCGGCAGCGGAATATATACAGTGAAACCTCTCTAAACCACACACCCAGAGAGGTCCCCAGGGTGTCTGGCTTTGAGAGGTTTAACCGTAAATCAGGCATTTGATCATTCTAAGCCTATATATTATATATATACTATTGTGTGCTATGAGATCATGAGAGACATATCACACGAGATAAGTGCCCTAGAAACTAATAATAAATAAGGTGTTTTCATGGTGTCCGGTTTAGAGACGTTCCACTATACGTTCGTAGTACGGTTCATAGAGTACGGTGTCCTGTACTAATAGTAAATAAGGTGTGTTCATGGTGTCGGTTTAGAGACGTTCCACTATACGTTCGTAGTACGGTTCATAGAGTACGGTGTCCTGTACTAATAGTAAATAAGGTGTTTCATGGTGTCGGTTTAGAGACGTTCCACTATACGTTCGTAGTACGGTTCATAGAGTACGGTGTCCTGTACTAATAGTAAATAAGGTGTGTTCATGGTGTCGGTTTAGAGACGTTCCACTATACGTTCGTAGTACGGTTCATAGAGTACGGTGTCCTGTACTAATAGTAAATAAGGTGTTTTCTGGTGTCGGTTTAGAGACGTTCCACTACGTTCGTAGTAGGTTCATAGAGTCGTGTCCTGTACTATAGTAAATAAGGTGTTTTCATGGTGTCGTTTAGAGACGTTCCACGGATACGTTCGTAGCACGGTTCATAGAGTACGGTGTCCTGTACTAATAGTAAATAAGGTGTGTTCATGGTGTCCGGTTTAGAGACGTTCCACTATACGTTCGTAGTACGGTTCATAGAGTACGGTGTCCTGTACTAATAGTAAATAAGGTGTTTTCATGGTGTCCGGTTTAGAGACGTTCCACTATACGTTCGTAGTACGGTTCATAGAGTACGGTGTCCTGTACTAATAGTAAATAAGGTGTTTTCATGGTGTCGGTTTAGAGACGTTCCACTATACGTTCGTAGCACGGTTCATAGAGTACGGTGTCCTGTACTAATAGTAAATAAGGTGTGTTCATGGTGTCCGGTTTAGAGACGTTCCACTATACGTTCGTAGTACGGTTCATAGAGTACGGTGTCCTGTACTAATAGTAATAAGGTGTTTTCATGGTGTCGGTTTAGAGACGTTCCACTATACGTTCGTAGCACGGTTCATAGAGTACGGTGTCCTGTACTAATAGTAAATAAGGTGTGTTCATGGTGTCCGGTTTAGAGACGTTCCACTATACGTTCGTAGTACGGTTCATAGAGTACGGTGTCCTGTACTAATAGTAAATAAGGTGTGTTCATGGTGTCCGGTTTAGAGACGTTCCACTATACGTTCGTAGTACGGTTCATAAGAGTACGGTGTCCTGTACTAATAGTAAATAAATGGTGTTTTCATGGTGTCGGTTTAGAGACGTTCCACTATACGTTCGTAGTACGGTTCATAGAGTACGGTGTCCTGTACTAATAGTAAATAAGGTGTGTTCATGGTGTCGGTTTAGAGACGTTCCACTATACGTTCGTAGTACGGTTCATAGAGTACGGTGTCCTGTACTAATAATAAATAAGGTGTGTTCATGATGTCGGTTTAGAGACGTTCCACTATACGTTCGTAGTACGGTTCATAGAGTACGGTGTCCTGTACTAATAGTAAATAAGGTGTTTTCATGGTGTCGGTTTAGAGACGTTCCACTATACGTTCGTAGTACGGTTCATAGAGTACGGTGTCCTGTACTAATAGTAAATAAGGTGTTTTCATGATGTCGGTTTAGAGACGTTCCACTATATGTTCGTAGTACGGTTCATAGAGTACGGTGTCCTGTACTAATAGTAAATAAGGTGTGTTCATGATGTCGGTTTAGAGACGTTCCACTATACGTTCGTAGTACGGTTCATAGAGTACGGTGTCCTGTACTAATAGTAAATAAGGTGTTTTCATGGTGTCGGTTTAGAGACGTTCCACTATACGTTCGTAGCACGGTTCGTAGAGTACGGTGTCCTGTACTAATAAGGGAGATTTTAAAAACACATGTCTGTGGCTTATGAAAATGTTCTACAATTAATTAGCCAACATCATATGATGTTTTCCACTGCATAAAACACTTTTTTGCAAAAATATGTGATTTTGCTTGCATCTGTGTCATGCTGGCATGATTTCAGTTGTAGAAGAGTGCAAAACTGCTGCTCGGAATTTTCGTCCGAAATATTGGCAGCCATTTTATCTGTCAGAAAGGCAGGTCTGCTGCTTGAAAACAAAACGGTCGGTACCAGTACAGACTATGATCAGTGTGACAAGGTGTGATTACAGAATTGGTACAATTAGCAAGTATTAGTGCAGTGTCCGCATGGGATATTTGAAATCCATGTTGTGAAATGTGTGGCCGCGGCAAATAAATGCAGATTTGGGCACATTTTGTGTAAACATAGCAGAGTGCTGACAGCCTGTGCATCATGTCTGAGTTTGCGTTTGTTGTTAATATAGCTCTTGTACCTATCAGGTAGTCAGTGCATGCATCAAGCAGATTATGTGATTATTTGAAGTTAAAACAAAATATTACTAAATTTGTTTCGGCTGGTGTCGCGGGCCGAAAACTCCATAAATTGCCTAAAAATGTGTGGAGGACTGCCACCTTTGTCGCGTGTTGCCTCTGGTCGCCCACGCCTCATGTCGAGTCGCAATCTCGCTATCTCGCCGCACATTCTCGCACTCTTGCTATCGCTCCTCACGTTGTGGCAATCTCGTGATCTCGTGTATAAGACATCATATCAGGGGAAATGTTTCACGTGTATGTGTCAGGGCTGCAGTATAATGTATGTAACCACACTTGAGTCTCTAAGTGTCCCTGTGAATAGCTCGTATTTACGGAAAGCCCATTAGGTCCACTTCATTTTTTTTTAAAATTTCCATTTATTCAAGCTGTTTTTCTTGAATGATCAAGTTCTTTTCTTGAATTTTCAAGAAAAGATCTTGAAAATTCAAGAAAAGATTCTCGAAAATTCAAGAAAAGAACTTGAAAATTCAAGAAAATATCTGAAACATCCTTTATTAGAAACGATCTTGAAAATTCAAGAAAATATATGAAATTCGAGAAAAGAACTTGAAAATTCAAGAAAAGAAAGATCTCGAAAATTGAAGAAAGTATCTTGAAAATTCAAGAAAAGAACTTGAAAATTCAAGAAAAGATCTTGAATAAATGGAAATAAAAAAAAGTGAAGTGGCTTCCGTAAGGTATTAGTACATTGCGTGTATATTCGTATTGTTTAGATGGGGATATAGAGAATACCAGGCTAGTGTCTTTTGGTTTCAAGATTATCAGGCAAGGCTAGGAAACGCGTAGGAATTACGAGGCTTGCAGAGGAATTCCTACCGTTTGCGAGCCGAGCCTGATTATCTGATATCAAAGTACAGTACCCTGGTATTCTATGTATCAGGTAACGTTTTGTGCTCGAAAATGACCACATATGAAATCGTTATCTTTGGACAGAACGCGGACTTGTTTACGTTGCGTTATTACACTGACGTTATTCGGTAACGTCACGTGACATCATCCGAACAATGGAACGTCAGTTTTCACTTCGTTATAATCAGGGATGTTTGTATCAGGTCAATGCCTGATACAACAGTATGTTATCAGTCAGTACGTATTCGGTCAATACAGGGCAGGTTACCTGATAATTGACAATAGCAGAAGTTTGATGGGTCAGTGATATGTAACATGATACATGTAGCACCATTTTAGTTTAAACAATAAACAGAAAAAAATGGAGAGACATCAAACGCTGATAACCCGTTCATCTCGGCTGTCGGGATAGACCTCACGTACTGCAGTGATATAGTACACTACCAGACTAGAGTGAAATATTATCACCTATAAGCGATACTCGAACCGTTTAGAGCGTGTTATATAGTCATGGGTGAACCTGAAATAAAATCAGCGTATTTGCGTCATCGTCAACTGATGGACAACCATATAAATAGAGAATACCAGGCTAGTGTCTTTTGATATCAAGTTTATCAGGCAAGGCTAGGAAATGCGTAGGAATTCCGAGGCTTGCCGAAGAATTCCTACCGTTTCCGAGCCGAGCCTGATAGACTTGATATCAAAAGACACTAGCCTGGTATTATATTTGTCAGGTAACGTTTTATGCTCGAAAATGACCACAGATGACGTCGTTATCTATGGACAGAACGAGGACTTGTTTAAGTTGCGTCCTTACACTGACGTCATTAGGTAACGTCACGTGACGTCCACCGACCATATAACGTCAGTTTTCACTTTGTTGTAACCCGGATGTTGTATCAGGTCAATGCCTGATACAACAATATGTTATCAGTCAGTACGTATTCGGTCAATACAGGGCAGGTTACCTGATAAAAGGTATGCGAACGTCATCTCTGGCAATGGTGCCAATAAAGAGTGTTATGTCTGCAGAATGGTTCTAAATTCCAAGCTGTACATTCTCTGTAGGTTATTCAATTGACATTTTCCGTGATATATTCAAAATATTTGTCACGTTCGGCTACACACCTTTTGATACAAATCGTATAAGTCGCCGATGTCACAGGCGAAAGAATGTTCAATGTTGCAAGGCACATGGACAGTCACAATGACGTACGTGACGTACATGTCGTTCGATTCAACATTATCAATATCTGAAATCGATGAAGGTATCGCTGACTCATTGTTAGGTAAATATCACTTGAATTTCTTATATGCAGGAGACATAGTTTAAGCTCTACGTAATAGAGAATAGTAGGTTAGTGCCGTGAATGGGGAAACATATCTGGCAAGGCTCAGGAAACGGGATGGGCGAGGCTCTGCCGAGCACATCCCGTTTCGTGCCGCGCCAGATATTGTTTTCCCATTCACGGCATAACTAACCTATTCTATTTATCCTCTCCCGTCAACACCTACAAATGGCTTTAAAATGCAAAAAAATAAATAACCCCAGCCACATATTCATACGCAGTGTTTAGGTCGTATTGACAGGATATCAAAAATGTTTCACGGTACCTGTGTTTCACGGCACATACGCACTGTGTTGATGGGAAAATATAATCCTCGGTTCCTGTGCTAACTACCACATACTACATATTTCAGGGATCGACTGACACGATCAAACTTGCGCCGAATATCGTTCAAAAGCGTCGTCTCTTATCTGGATGAAATGAGATTTATCTCGTCAACACAGTGTATATGTGCCGTGAAACACGGTGCCGTGAAACATGTTTGATATCCTGTCAATACGTTCTAATCACTGCGTATGAACATGTGCGGTAGCTGGGGTTATTTCCTTTTCATTTTAAAGTCATTTGTATGTGTTGACGGGATAGATACAATAGTAGGTTAGTACCGTGAATGGAAACTAATATCTGGCGCGGCACGGAAACGGGATGTGCTCGGCAGAGCCTCGCCCATCCCACCGTTTCCTAAGCCTTGCCATATATGTTGTCCCATTCACGGCACTAACCTACTATTCTCTATGTATAATGTCATTAGACCCAAGTACGCAATTTAAGTTAGATAATGATTGTCACTCGTTGATTCTCCTACTGGCGTTTACAGTGTATGAATATGAAAACCACTGAAAACCACATCGATCCGCCACTCTTTGCATGTCAACATGTGGGTTAAATAATGTTCGGTGTGGACTACTTTGTATTATGTAGTCACGGATGAGAGCGCGCATGCGCACAGTCTGATCAGCGCCTACACTGTGAATCATTCAGTCACTGCAGTAATATACCTCACTAATTTATAATTAGAACGGAATTCAACAGTTTCACTATACAAGATGATCAGTATGTTACAATTCAGTTGATCACTGCAGTAATATACCTGACTAATTTATAATTAGAACGTAATACAACAGTTTCACTATACAAGATGATCAGTATGTTACAATTCAGTTGATCACTGCAGTAATATACCTCACTAATTTATAATTAGAACGTAATACAACAGTGTCACTATACAAGATAATCAGTATGTTACAATTCAGTTGATGGTATCACTGTGCTAAATATAGTACACATCGGCCAGGGGGTATGCTTTTGTAGTCCGGTATAAAAAAATAGTGCAGACGTTTTGAGGCCACAGACCCAGTTTGCTTGTAAATCCTGATCCATTACAGCCCAATTTTACTTGAGAAACATGTTGGGGTGTTTTTAACACCAGTTTCCAGCATATTTCTAGCATTTAAAAGAAATTACTGAGCCTGCTTGTCACGTGATGTGAACACTACGTCACATGACACTTTGATGATAAACAAAATGGCGGACAGGACAATGTTGAAATTTTCTTTCTTAGGAGTAAGTGAACATATTGTTTAATTAGTGAAAATCCGGTGCAGACAGGTTGCAGGTTATGAACAGGTAGGTTCCACAGCATCCATACGAATAGTGAAAGTGTGAGAGAATGGCCATATTTGGAGGAATCGGTTAAGTTGTATAGTAAAACTAATTGGTGGTTGCTAGCCTGATCACTGCAGTAATATACCTCACTAATTTATAATTAGAACGTAATTCAACAGTGTCACTATACAAGATAATCAGTATGTTACAATTCAGTTGATCACTGCAGTAATATACCTGACTAATTTATAATTAGAACGTAATTCAACAGTGTCACTATACAAGCTGATCAGTATGTTACAATTCAGTTGAAGCACAAGCGCAATGTCTACTAAGTTTCCTATTTTGCAGATGCACATTTCCATGTATTTATCTCGTTTTTATTCGTTTTTGGACGCTCTTGGAAAAAACTAAAACTCAAAATTTGCAAATGCAAATACGCATCTGCATGTATTTATGTCGTTTTTATTCGTTTTCCGACATTCTTGGAAAAAACTAAGACTCTAAATTTGAGTTTTAGTTTTTTCCAAGGGTGTCTGAAAACGTAAAAACAAACGGCACAAGTACATGCAAATACGCATCAGTCTGCATCTGCAAAAGAGAAGGGGAAGCTTAGTCGACTTTGCTCTTTTGCAATAAATTTTATTTTACATAACATGGGCTTTCACGGTGCAATCACACAGTGTACTAAACATCACAGTAAATGTAAGCTAACAATTGTGTCGATATGATATTTTTAAGCCAGTTCACGGATTTCATATGAAACTCGACACAATCTCGTTTCTAATGAAATAAGTGGATTATTAATAAATATCATAAATAATTAAGTTGCCGTATACGATACATAGTAGATAGATAACTGAACATCAGTCATAATTTAATATCATTATATTTATTAAATTAACGAGTTTACTATATTTCATAAGAAACGTGTCTATGCCGAGTTTCTTATGACAACAGTCAGCGAGTTTAAAGGTACATACTCACTCAGTATAGGCACACAATGTTCTTTATAGGAATTAAATAAGTGTATAATTATTCCACCAGTTCTAAACATTACAAGTACCCGCCACACAGATATAATCATTTAGTAATATTTGTTTTACTGAGAGTGACCTGCGGTAGTATCAGTCTATTTTCATATGCAAATGAGGCATGATATTGTTTTATTTACTTATTAATACTAATTAAATGCGTCACCTGAAAAAATAATATTTTTGACAGATTATAAAGTATGATCTTTGTGCATCAAAAAATAAATACACATACTAAATAGTAATGTACATTTAACATTTTAAGGAAAAACAATTATCGCCCTTGATTTCAGTGTGGAAATGTACGTCTGATATAAAATGTATAATAATGCCAATCACTACGTAGGATAATGGTGAATGAATGTTTATTTTGCCAGAAAATGTCTCAGATGATCTTTCGGATATAAAGAACATGTTGTGCCCTCTGAGTGTGCATTTACCCTTAACCCTTTCAACCCTAAGGAACTGGAATGGACTGTGATATGCTAATGTTCCGACCAATTCAATGGTCACAAAATGATTTTCAGATTCGTCCATTTATGAAAAGGGGGTGTTTTTCTTCTAAGAAATATGAAAATTACTTGCAAAAAGTGCAGATCATGATGAGACGGCTCGTTACAAGCCGGCTCATCTGGATCTGCACTGTTTGCTTAAACTGATATAGCGGGCTTTCGGGTTCAAAGGGTTAATACATATCATATTGAATCAAGACAAATGCTAGATTTTATGTATTATACACGTACAGCAACATCCGTGACAGCAGTACTGATCATCTAACATTATCCTTTCCATATTTATTACACGAGCGTAACAATTTTTTACACTGTGTTATTACACTGTGAAAGCCAATTTTTGTTCTATTCTATTCCCAGCGGCCCCTATAATAAACGGATTGTGTTATTTTGTACCTAAGAAAATGTGCGATATTTGTTGAAAAATATTCACAAAATTCTGATAGTCTCCGTAGAATTCCGCATTTTCTATGAAATATTCGTCAAATTTCGTAAAATTTCTACGTATTTTACTGAAATATCAAACCTTCTGTAAATATACAGTAGAACCTCACTAAATCGAACCTTCTGTAAATATACAGTAGAACCTCACTAAACCGGACACGCAGGCCGTCTCTGTATGCTTAATGTTATGTGTTTCTTTTGTGTGTATTTATGATGATGCTGCCTGTTCAAGTTCGCAAAGCACAGCCTCACACCGTGACATAGTCAAATGTCTGATTTACAGTCACTGTGCAATCTCTCTAAACCGATCACCCTTAGGGACCTCCCAGGGTGACCGGTTTAGAGAGGTTTCACTGTATTTCATGGAAAAGTCGCACGTACATGTATTCCTACATGTACTGTCTTTTCCACGTTTTTCTGCCGACGAACTTTTGGAGACGAACATTAAATCTAAAAAATATTTAAAAGTAAGTACTTTTTCATCAATAACAAAAAAGTCACACCCTCCCAAAAAATTGGATTTGATGAAATTCCATCAAATATTGATTTTATTGCGAAAAAACGATTTTCCTATGGGAATTTAACATGGGGAGTCAATTTCCAAAATGAAACCTGGCGAGATAGCTTGAAAATGATGTAACTAAGAAAACAAAAGTTATATCTTGAAAATCGGTCCACAAATAAAAATAATATTTAAAAAAATCTATTTTTAGCCCCCACGTTAAATTCCCATATAGGAAAATCGTTTTTTCGCAATAAAATCAATATTTCATGGAATTTCATCAAATTCTTTTTTTTTGGTAGGGTGACATTTTTGTTATTGATAAAACAGTACTTACTTTTAAATAGTTTTTAGATTTAATGTGTTTAATAGACAAAAGTTCGGCAGCAAAACGTGGAACAGACAGTAGGTACAAAATGCCATGTCGTGTCACATACACATGTAGTCATTGTGTCAAATGT
>JAQRGA010004102.1:0-10723 GCA_029237695.1 Conchocele bisecta | reverse complement strand
CGTTTATTGATTGGTTTATTGTTTGCGTTTATTTTATTGTGTTTTTTTATTTATTGTTTCATTTGTGTTCAGAACAGAGTTGTTCATTGTGATTCACGAAACAGAGTGTTCATTGTGTTCATTGTGTTCAGAACAGAAGTGGTTCAGAGTGTTCAGGTGTTGTTCCAGAGTTTTGTTCAGAGTGTTCTGATTGACAAGCGGTGTGTTATTAATGAAGAGTGGGGAGCACGAGTGAGTCCCACTGATCAGACTGAAGCGATGACTGCGCGGTGGCACATTTGTTTCTACATTGGTTTGTCGCCCATCCTAGTTCGTGATTATCAGGCCCAGGGCATCATGCAATTTGAATTATGGCAATGGCATCTAGTTTTCCTAATTAATTCATTTCTTTCTCTATTATCCATATTTTTATATGTGGACCATCGTTATTTTCTGTGAAACATGGTCTGAACGAAAGAAATTTATAGGCGCAATATCAATGTTGCAGCTAATTACTCTTGAATTACGTGTGCACCATGCTGTCGTTTCAACATTGTGCATGCGATTAGGATTGCCTGACAATTCTATATTAGCTACATCTCTAACTCATCTCACCACTGGAATTGAGATCCATTGACTTCTGGCTCTTTTCTTACCTGGCGTGTTTCAGTGTGCTAGTATGTACCTCTGTTATAACTTTCTATATTGACGACAATTATGGTGAAAATGTTACGCGCCATGGTGAAACTAGTTTGAAAACATGTTTATACTAGCTGCATTTACTACGTGAGTAGGATTTAATTTCACCTTGGATGCCAAGTTTTTCACATTTTTTAGGCCGAAAAACAAAATGCCGTTCAGAAAACTAATAAATCGAAACTTCAGTCGATCCATTGCCGGTCGGTTTTTTACTTAGCGGACTATAACGTAAATGGAATTCAACGCGGTTATTATTGTAGATAATTTTTATTCCTCTTTGAAGCATATGTAATTTGCCATTATCAGATTATGGAAAAAATTCATAAATTTGCAAGTATTTGAAAGTACTGAAAGCCACACGGCAGTCGTTCCACTGGCGAAAAACGCGCCCACCTGACAAAATATGGTGCTTTCCTCTATGGATCGCGATCCGATATTTTCTCTCTCGGTCTATTAGTTAATTTGTTATTGGGAATCTTTTTTAATTCAATACTCATCTGTTTCTCAGCGAATCGGGACGACGTTTGTAAAACTCAGCAATCATGACTTGACGGCAGCTCCAGTGAAGCAAGGCGGCGAAGCCTGAAAAGAATGCAACAAACGCACCCCAAGTACAGCGGAGATGATCTGCCTTCTCAGCTCTGAATGAATCTTCAAGGAAAGGGGAGGTTCGTCGAGGAGGGCCATTTCTGAAGTTAACATTTGTGCCAACTACAAAGTCCGGAGACAACAAAAACCACGGCCGTAAATGGGCCCACGTTGAAGTTTGGCACTGAAAGCAGGTTGTGAAAGAACGGTATCCCTGAAACCAGTCCAAGGGAACTGGTGCCAATTCCAGGCTCTTTCAAGGGGACTTGGCGCGAACAGAAGAAGAAGGGGGGGACAGCGAATAGAAGGTCGGCGAAAACCTAAAAGCCAGCTAAAGCCGAAGAAGGTGAAGGACGCCGAAGAAGAAGGTCGCCCCAAAATAAACGCCTGCCGCTGCGAAGAAGGCGAAGACGGCCCAAGGAATAGCCAGCAGCTAAGAAAGCCGCAAAGCCCAAATGGAAGGCGAAGACACCAAAGAATGGCTGCAAAGCCCGCCAAGAAGGCAGCCCTCAAGTCACCAAAGAAGGCAAATAGGCAGCCAGCCAAAGAAGGCTAAGGAACCCAAAAACCCAAAAAAGGAAGGTCTGCAGCAACAAGAAGTAAATTGGAATATTTGCTTCCAGTTTAATACCACAAGAAAGGGTCCTTTTCAGGACCCATTAATTACTCACGAACAAAAAACCTTAAACCTTAAACTTTGTTCAAACCTTACAACTTTGTTCCGTAAACAGCGACATTTATTCAACTATATGGTATGTAGGTAGAATTTTTTTAATACAATACGGTTACTTTTACGTGTTTGGTTAATTGAGGGAATTTTAATGTAATATTACGGGGACATTATACAGGGATTACCTTTGTTAATGTTACAACGGCCGACGCGCAAAAGTATTTTACCAAGCCATTTTTGGGTTTAGTGAAGTGCAGGTTTTACATTTCAAAATATTATATAGCATACGGGTAAAATGTTATAGTAATTTAGTATATGTTGAAATATTTATGTACATATGGTATATTTAGTATATATGGTATACTTCTATATATGGTATATATTGTTTGTAAATATTTTTATAGTATTATTAGTTGAAATATTTATAGATTATTGTTATTATAGTTATTTGTTTTGAAATTATTTATTAATTTTTATGGTTAAAATTATTTATAGTAATATGGTCAATGTATTTAATAGTATGATTTGGTTCAAATTATTTATGTGTATACGTGTTTACTCCATTGCTACCTCTGGTTTTTTAAACGGGTCAGCCAGACTTACCTTAAATGGGTCAGCAAAGTGTTACCGGATTAGTCAATCAGTTCCAGTCAGTCAGTCAGTCAGGTCAAGTCGTCAGTCAAGCAGTCAGTCAGTCCAGTTAGTCGTCAGTCACATGTTGCTTCGATGTTTTTTTTTTTTATGAGGAATTTGTCAAATATTTGTAAAATTAAATAAAAGTACATTTAAAAATTAAAAATTATAAAATTAATGAAATAGAAAGAACGAAAAAGAAATAATTAGAAAGAAGTACAAAGAAAATAGAAAGGAATGACAAAAACAAAGAAAGGAAGGAATAAGGAAGGAAGGAAGGAAGGGAATGGAAGGAAGATTAGTTCCCACATTGCTAAATTTTATCGTCGAGCTAAGACTCAAAAACGGATCGAAAATATAGGGCCACAATAGATGAAACACCTGGTTAACATCTCAGCCAATCAAAAAGCGTCGTCTCCTTTGTAAAATGTTATTTTTAGATTTTCTTATTTAGGGTCCCGGGCCAAGTTATTTTCGAGTTTTAACCTTCAGATTCTGAAAGTTTATTCATCGTCGAAGGACGATACTACAGAAATGGCTCGGTACCAAGCAGGACCGCACGGTAAAATATCTTAACCGGAGGCAATGGCCCCCCCTGGAAACTGCTGGCTCACCAAGGCAGCTCGCAGCAAGGCGCACCAGCTACAAGGGAGGGGTGAAGAAACCTCACTGATACAGGAACCGGAAACAGTTGCTCTTCGTGAAATCAGACGTTACCAGAAAGAGCAACCGAGCTTCATCAGTCCGCAATGCTTGCCATTCCAGGCCCGCCTGGTTCGTGAAATTCGCCCCAGGAACTTCAAAGACTGACCTGCGATTCCAAGAGCTCCAGCCGTTCATGGCTTTGCAGGACGGGCTAGCGAGGCTTACTTGGTCGGACTTTTCGAAGACACCAACCTGGTGCGGCCATCCACGCCAAGCGTGGTGACGATCATGCCAAACGGATATTCCAGCTTGCTCTCCACGTATTCGTTAGGCGGAAACGTGCTTAAGAATGTAAATCTTCTTTCTTCACCTCAAAAAAGGCCCACTTTTTAGGGGCCTCACAAATTACACAAAGGGAAAGATCCCATTTCCATAAGTTATACCTTATGTTTTATGTTTCCCCATTATCAGATATAGATATTACATGCATATTGCATAATTTTTCGTAACAAAACAAAATGACAGGAAAATATTTCGAAGCAGCATTTTAATAGTCATTTATACACATTTATTACAATGTTAATACATCTTGATACATGTACATGTTCATTGTATTTGTATTGTACAATGTATTGCATTGCGTTGTTGTACATCTAGTGCTACATTTTTATTTTCATTTACACGTTACTGCTTGTTATTACATAATAGTCTTTATATTATTGCATGATCGCCACTTAAGGCAGGATCTCCACGGGGGCTTGCATGCTAAGTAGAGTTATGTGTATTGTATACACTGGGCTGGCAACAACACAAATGTCATAAGCCCACCCCGTTTTTATGCCCTATTCAACATTCATTAGTTACCGGCAAAGATTCATTTATCCACTCAACATCCTCAATTATCATGTAGCCTGGTTCACACATGGTGTTCACCAGTTTTTATCAGGTATTATTTCCACTTGTAATTTACTGGATGGTGTGTGTGCTGTGTGCATGGGGATTCAGACTTGTGTAATTCTTATAACATTTAAATTAAAGGGTAAACGAATTACCAACACACACTGAAACTCACCATTACTTTAATATTTTACAATTGGAACATGGTCGGCGTGGTTGGTGTTGTTAGTGACGGTTACTATGCACTATTCCCAATGTTTCCCGTATGTCGGAATTGACGATAGTACTCTTTGTTCATCAGGGTGGAGGGTGGGATTATACTATCACGGGTCCGATTTTGTGATTTTGTGCATGCTTACTCTCAGGGTCGGATTGTACCGCCGTATTAATTAAAATAGCTGTCATTTTCTTGGTGGCAAGATCATTTCCAGTTGTCAAATTTTCACTGAAACCGATCAAATACATGTCTGGGACGCGTGGCAAAGGGAGGAAAAGGGACTCGGAAAAGGGGGGGCGCGAAACGGCACAGGAAAGTGTTTGGCGTGATAACATCCAGGGCGTTTATCACAAAACCAGCTATCCTCCGTTTGGCTCGCCGAGGTGGTGTGAAGCCGAAATTCTTCTGGCCTGATTCTACGGAAGAGACCCGTGGGTGTCCTCAAGGTTTTTCCTTCGAGGAATTGTCATCCCGTGATGCTGTCAACTTACACCGAGCACGCCAAGAGGGAATGACTGTAAACCGCCTGATGGGGAACGTTGGGTCCTATGCTCTGAAGAGGACAATGGCAGAACCCTTCTCGGATGGATTCGGCGGTTAAAAGTTTATTTAATTAATGCGTTAACACAATGCTTTCAAATCGGCCCTTTTTAGGGCCAACATAATATTTTCAATGAAAAGAAAACTTTTACCCTGATTCTATAAACTTTCAAATAAATGGTACCGATTTATATCTATGTTTCAAATTGTTCAATAGTTTCTGGCGTCACCAATTATATCTACAGTGAATGTATATACAAGCTTGGTGCAACATGGAAAATTTTACGTCCAATATTATGACAATACAATATAGGTGTTACCAAACATGCATTTGAAGTCTATCAAAATTACGGCAAAAGTTGTTTTTGCGTTTTCGGCCACCGAACCGAATGCCGTATGCTACCGAGCAACGTGATTGGTCCATTTGTGATTTCGCGATTTCTGCGAATTTGATAAGTAGGTCAATTCCAATTTTTCCTAGTCAATGTGTTAGAAATAATGCATGAAATTCTATCGATAACGACTGCAAAATATGTTCAAGTCGCCTACGGCTGGTTAAGAAAACTAATGAAAACATAGGTTTAAAATATGAACATGATGTGTACAGGACATGCAAATACTATTTGTCTAACGTACAAGAAAAAACAGTAGATTATCCTTTCTAATAAATGTATAGAAATATGCATGAAATTCAATGGGAAAATACACCAAATGTTTTCGAGTTTTCGGCCACGAAATTGCCGTATGCTAACGGGCAGCTTGTGATTGGTTCGTTTTCTTGGAAATGCGAATTGCGATTTGCTAAGTAGGTCAATCCTTTTTTATTCGACCCATCATATAAAATAGGAAAATTGGCGCTCCGATCATTTATTTGATTTGCTGGTCAACATTTGAATCAGCTAAAACATGGCCAGCGAAAGAACAAGTAGCCAAGCAAAATGGCTTCTAAGAAAGGACGGCCAGCAAGGAAGGCCAAGGTCCCTGAGAGGCAACGGACAAGAATGCGCAGGTGGAAGAGGAAGGGAAAAGGGATCGTTTACAGCATTTACATCTACAAGGTTTTGTTGAATGCCAGGTTCACCCAGACCTCCGGCCGTTTTCCAAGCAAGGCCATGTCCATCAATTGAATCAGCTTTTGTGAATCGACATCTTCGATGAGAATTTCGCATGACCGACGGGCCATCGAGACTCGCAACACTACAAACAAATGCGAATCCACGATCACAAGTCGGGAAATCCAGAACACGCTTGTGCGTTCTCCTTTCATCCACCCTGGTGCGCTGGCAAAGGCAACCAGCCGTCTAGGCGAGGGGCACAAAGGGCCGTCAACCAAATGTACACCTGCAGCAAGGTTAAACTGATCAATTAAGTTTACTTCTGTAAAAAAAAAAAATAAAACGGCCCTTTTTTAGGGCCACACCAATTATTTACCTGAAAAAATAGAAAAACTTTTCGATTTCCCCTCCCCTTTATCCGTATTATTTCATTACGTCCTCCCAATAAGCGCACATGCAAAGTCATTTGTTAACGTATCTGGCTGTTTATAATACATATTTCTAAAACCACGGCCGGTACGGGTGGTTTATGTAGACATTGTGGCAGTAATTGAAGTGCGAAATATTGCATTTACTGGTGTAATGTTTAGCACTTTTAGTGTGAATTTTAGCCCCTTCCTTTATCACCGAGTAAACTCTATAATGTATATAACCTAAATGTTTATACTTGATTCAACTGAAAATGCCAATATATTTCATATTTGTATTAAATGGAGTGTTTCGGAAAATATTACTGCAAATATAGCATAAAATAAGGTTGCTGTTGAAGTTGGTTTTAAAAACCTACCCATTCGATTGATTATTTTTGGTTCCAGGCCTTTGTTCACCAAAATAACGCCGTTTGCAAAACGCGCTATCTGATTGGTTCGAAAGATTCCGAAATTCTGGAAAATTGGCGAAAACTACCGAAATGTTGGTCAATTCCGTTTTGGCCGGGGTATTTAATAAGGTTTAGCCTCAAAAACCGTTACCGATCATTCGTTTATCGTTCTCGTACACCAGGAAACAACAAAAACAGTTAAAACCATTGTAAGGCCGTGGGGAATAAAAGGAGGGAAAACAAGTGGGGAAAAGGGGAAAGGCAAAGAGCCGAATCAATGCAGGGCCGGGACTTCAGTTCCCCGTTCGGACGTAATCCCACGTTCTGATTGAGGGGAAAGGGCAACTACGCCGAGCGAGTTGGAGCCGGACGGAGCATAAGACCTGTGTTACCTGGCAGCATCAGCTGGGGTCCTTGGATTCTCGTTGGCAGCAGAAAGTACTCGATGTTGGCAGGCTAAATGCCGCGTGAAGACAACAAGGAAGACGAGGATTATTCCCCCAGTCCACTTGCAGCTGGTGCTATTGCCGCTAACGACGAGGAGCTGGAAACAAGCCTTCTGTCCGGGTGTCAACATCGCACAGTAGGGTGGTGTCCTGCCGAACATCCAGGCTGTTCTTGGCCTTGCCCAAGAAAGACCAAGGCAATGGAAATGTAGATATTTGTTTTACTCTGCAACCACAGAAAACTGAAACAACGGACCCGTTTTTAGGGGCCAAACTACACTTTTTCTCGAGAGGAAAAAAATATTCAATTTTGTGTTTGCACATGCAACATTGTTATTGTTATTTTTTATTATTTATTATTATTTTATTTTTATTATTTTTCTTATTAGTTATTGCAATTAGTTTGGCAATTGTTTCCCAGTTATATATGCGCTATTTTTTCTATATTTACATGCAGGTTATTGAGGTATTTTATTTACAAGGGGGTTATGAGGCATGAGCCTTTTTCCGGGTGTTCCGGATGATTTCAGTCCTTTTCGCTGAATGTTGTCTTCTCATTGCTGCTACGACCGCCCCCTTGGCAATGATCACTTGCAATATGGTGAATACAATCACCAATGTTGACCAAGGGAAAAAAAAAAAAAGAAAAAAATCGAGGCTTTAAGAAGAGCTGGTGAAACATCGTTATAGACAGGATATCAGCAGGTTAGGGCGGCAAGGCCCGTTTGGCCGCAAGGGCAGGCGGTCAGCCAAGGCTTGCAAATTTATCAGGGAATTCTGGTGCGATTATTATTAGTTTCTTTATAAATTAGTTGTTTATGTACTACTTGTAAATTTTAATTCATTTCATTTCATTTCATTTATTTATTATTTATGGGCGTTTATTGATTGCGGGTTTTATTGATTGCGTTTTTTTAATTTGTGGTTTGTTTTTTGATTGGTTATCATTTGTGGTTCTGAAAAACTGAAGTGTTCAGTTGTGTTCAGCAACAGCACGTGCTTCATTGTGTTCATTGTGTTCAAGGAACACAGAGTGTTTTCAGAGGGTGATTTCAGAGTTTGTTCAGAGTTTTTTGTTTAAGGATTCAGTAAGTGGGTTCAGATGGACAAGCGGTGCATGTGTATAATGAAGAGTGGGGGGAGCAGAGTAGTCCCTGATCAGACCTCCGCTGGCGAATGGCAGCAGGTGGGCCACATTTGGATTTTCTACATTGGTTTGTCGCCATAAGTCCGTGTTTGTTCAGGTGCCAGGGCATCATGCTAATTGGATATGGCAATGCATTCTTAGTTTCTAAGAATTCATTTCTTTCTCATTTTATTCTATATTTTTATATGTGACCATCGTATTTTCCTGTGAACATTGGCCTGAACGAAGAATTGTAGAGCAATATCTCAATGTTGCCAGCCTAACTCTTGAGGTAATTACGTGTGCTCCCATTGCTGTCGTTTCAGCAATTTGTGCATGCGATTGCCTTCTTGACAATTCTATATTTGCGCTACATCTACTAACTCCATCTCACCACTGAATGAGTGCCAAATGGACTCTGGCCTTATTTTGTTACTTACCTGCGTGTTTCTGTGTTGCTAGTTTATATGTACCTCTGTTTTTTACTTACTTCTATTTGACGGGACTTTATTGGTGGAATGAAAAATTTGAAAAAATTACGGCCGCCCATGGTTTGAAAACTAGTTTGAAAACATGGTTTAATAACTAGCTGGCATTTTACTACGAGGAGGAGTTAGGATTTTATTTCACCTTGGATGCAAGTTTTCACATTTTTAGGCCGGAAAAAAATGCCGTTCAGAAAACTATAAATTCGAAATTCAGTCGATCCATTTGTCTCGGTTTCACTTAGCGACATAACGTAATTGGAAATTCACGCGGTATTGTAGATAATTTATTACCACGTTGAAGCATCTGTAATTTGCCATTAGCAGAGTTATGGAAAAAAAAAATTCAATTTAAATTTAATTTGCAATGTATTTTGGAAAAGTACAGAAATGGCACACGGCAGTCGGTTCACTGGCGGGGGGAAAACGCGGCCACCTTGCAAATATGGTGCTTTCACTCTATGGCTCGCGTTCGATATTTTCTCTCTTCGGTTTTAGTTTATTTTAGTTAATTTTTTAATGGGAATCTTTTTTGTAATTCATACTCATTCTGTTTCTCAGCGAACGGGAACGGACGTTTGGTAAATAAACCTCAGCTAATCATGACTGTGCGCTCAGTGTTGTGAAGAAGGCGGCGAAGCCGAAAAGAAGCCAATCCAACGCACCCCAAGTACAGGCGAGATGATCGCCTTCTGCTCTGAATGGGACTCTTCAAGGAAAGGGGGGTGGTTCGTCGAGGCAGGAGGCTGGCCATTCTGAAAGTACATTTGGTTGCCAAGACTACAAAGTCGGGAGACAAACCAACCACGGCCGTTTAAATAATTTGCCCACGTGAAGTTTGGCACTGAAATAGCAGGTGTGAAGAACGGATCCCTGAAAAACTGTCCAACGGGAACTTGGTGCATTCAGGCTCGTTTCAGACTTGGCTGAACCGAAGAACGAATAAGGCAGCGAAGTTGGAGAGCGGCGCGTACGGAAACCTAAAGCCGCTAAGCCTGAAGAAGGAAGGTGGGAAGGAACGCCGAAGGAGGAAGGAAGAAGGTCCGCCAAAAAGTGGCCTGCCCGCTGCGAAGAAGGGCGAAGACGCCCAAGAAGCCAGCAGCTAAGAACTACGCCGCAAATCTTGCCCGAAGAAAGGCGTAAGACAACCAAAGAAGGCTGCAAAAGCCCGCCAAAGAAGGCAGCCAAGTCAACCCAAAGAAAGGGCAAAGGCAGCCAAGCCAAACAAAGGAAGGCTAAAGGACACCCAAAAAAGAAGGGCTGCAGCCAAAGAAGTAAATTTGGAATATTTGCTCCAGTTTAACCCACACAAAGGTCCTTTTTCAGGACCGTTTAATTATTACTCACGAACAACAAAACCTTACAACTTGTTCATCAAACCTTCTTACATCTTTGTTCCGTAAACAGCGACTGTTAGTCAACCTTATAATGATAATGTAGGTAGAATTTTTTATTTTTATAAACATTACCGGGTTTACTTTATTACGTGTTATTGAAGGGAATATGTAGTATTACGGGAACATTTACTGCTACCTTGGTTAATTAGTTACACGCGACGGCGAAAAAGTATTTACCCATGCCACATGGGGTTAGTCAGTGGCAATGGTTATTTACATTCAAATATGTTTATTTAGCATGACGGGCGGTAAAATGTTTATAGTAACTTAGTTATTTGTTGAAATGTTTAAATTTTTTTAGTAAACTTATGGGTATTTATATAGTATATTTATGGTATATATACTAATTATTTTGGTATATATAGTTATATATAGTATATGTTGAAATATTTTTATGTATATTGGTTCATATGGTAGTATTGCTTGGAAAATATTTATATTTATGTTAAAATATTTATAGTATATGGTCTAAGTTTTATTTATAGTATATGGTCAAACTTATTTATTCGTATTACGTGTTATCATT
>JAQRGA010000410.1:0-75659 GCA_029237695.1 Conchocele bisecta | reverse complement strand
GCCGGCTTTCGCCAATCCAATAGCCTGGATTTTTTTTCAAAAAACCTGGCTAAAAAAGTAACATGTTGGATAGTGATATGTGGTGGGCACCCCTTGATTATGAAGCTGTGAAAGTTTGGTGGTCCTAGGTGGTACAGTACCAAAGAAATGGACTTAAACACAAAAACTTAACATTGAAAACGCGAAAACTTAACATTGAAAATGGCTAAGTCGATTGCACGGAAAAAATGGGTCAAGTTAAAAAAAAAGTAACATGTTGGATAGTGATATGTGGTGGGCACCCCTTGATTATGAAGCTGTGAAAGTTTGGTGGTCCTAGGTGGTACAGTAACAAAGAAATGGACTCAAACACGAAAACTTAACATTGATTGTGGACGCCGCCCGTCCGCCCGCCCGGCTTTCGCCAATCCAATAGCCTGGATTTTTTTTCAAAAAACCTGGCTAAAAACAATGATTAATTATGATAACAATTGCCCAGATGCATTTGACATGTCCAAATTATGTCTTTTAATTTTGCGAGCAGCCATGTTTAAGGACCTAAATGAGATACTTGTACTTCATATATGCTGTTCTCCTACAGCTCTTGTTATTAAGGGTCATTCCATATCAAATCAACGAATGCCCCACGCTCTTTGGTCTCGGATTTTGCTGAATTTGTTACCAAATGTTATATAGCCATATTAATGGAAAAATCCAAAGTTTGAGCACTGTGGTCCAAGTTCTTTTCAAGATATGGCCATTTTACTGTGCAGCCATGTTTAAGGACCTAAATGAGATACGTGTACAGTGCGACCCCGTTAGTACACGGAAGTCCGGCGACATACAACCTTCCGTGTTGCTTATCCGAACCGTGCTATATCCGTTCTCGCCCAAGACGCATCATAATGTCAACAAAAAATACATGTACACTGTGACTGCGAATGAACGACGTCGCCAATGCCTATAATATGCCATAAGTTTTCACTGTTATCTTCGCATGTAATAAATATATTGAATCCAAGAATTGTTAACGTCATGTTTCATTTATTCATCAATTTCATGTAGAATGTAGATCTACGCAGGTCCGTGCAATCCATTATTGTAAATGCGTGTAGAAAAAAGTGTAGTAATGATGACGCAATGACCCATGCAATGACCGATATCCTGTTCCATCAGCTGCAACATCACGGACAAGCTCGTGCGTTGCAATCTGTGTTTACTCATATGGTGAGCACAGGTGGAAGACACGGACCTATGACACCAAAATAAATGCCTATTAAAAAAAATCCCATTATCCCACCCACCTGGTATCGTACTGTACATGACGTTAATAATAGAACGAGATCAAGTGGGTGGGGTAATGGATATTTTTGTAATGGTCATTTTCTTTTGTGTCACACGTCGGACTATTCCACCTGTGGGTTTGAGTACAGACCTGTCTAGACATGTTTTGCCAGACGTGTTATAATATTGCACCAGTTCATGAGGTAATCAGGCTTATCACACGAGATTTTCGACGAAGATGAATCTGATAATAGTGTACATTTTCTGTAAACGATATCGAATGTTCACGAATATTAAATTAGTAATTATTACGTATTTGCTCTGAAAATGTTAATATCAACTTTCCGATATATTAGCAGAAAATAGTCAAATCATTCTCGGCGAAAATCTCAGTTACCGTATATAATAAAGTTGATTATCTCATGCACTGGCTCAATTATGACTAGCGAAACGAAACAAGGCCAGTAGTCGTGTACATGCGCTGGGGGCGTGGACAGTGAAGCTGTAAGAATTTAGTTAATCTGGGTCGAGTTAATCTGCGCGACTGATACGCGATCTCCGATTGGTCAGCCTTTACACCTAATTAATATTCCACCAATGGTGAGCGCGAACGCATGCCGGAAAAATGAAATCGAGCACATAACAATTAGCACTGCTTTGTTACTGGTCTTACTGATCTTATTCCCAGTTTGCTCGGATTAATTTACGAAATGTGCAAACGTGATCAGCTGCACATTCACATCGGTGAGATAATAGGAGGCTATGCGGCCATAAAAAAAAAAAATCGTCCATTTTGGGTCTAATTTGGGAAAGAATCGCAAATTTAACACGATTTCTGACAATAGTCATGTTACAAATTTAACACGATTTTGATATACAAATAGGAAAAAAATTCGGGAGCCAAGGCACAACCGTGTACTAACCGAATTCGTGTTATAGTGAAGCGTGTACTAACGGGGTCGCACTGTACCTCATATAGACCGCCAATTGTTTCAACTCTTAAAGCCGGTCATACTGGCTGTGTAATTCCTGTTTATTAGAACTCTCGGTGTTCATTAGCTATCACATGACACCCTCCTAAAATCAGGAAAAATCACTTTGTAGCACATTTGCAGTGTATTCTCTGTCTATTCCGAGTTCTAATATTCAGGAATTACATAGCCAGTAGGACCAGCTTTAAGAGTTAAAAAAATTGGCGGTCTATATGAGGTACACGTATCTCATTTAGGTCCTTAAACATGGCTGCACAGTAAAATGGCCATATCTTGAAAAGAACTTGGACCACAGTGCTCAAACTTTGGATTTTTCCATTAATATGGCTATAGAACATTTGGTAACAAATTCAGCAAAATCCGAGACCAAAGAGCGTGGGGCATTCGTTGATTTGATATGGAATGACCCTTAATAACAAGAGCTGTAGGAGAACAGCATAACTCGACTACGAGGGTTGTCGATGTACACATAGCTTGACAAACAAGGTGGCTGCGGCCTGCATAAAAACCTTAACCAAGGTTGACTAAAAACCTTAACCAAGGGAAATTAAGTAAGTCATTCAAGGTTAAATGTAGGTCAATGTCAGATATAGGTGAGGGGTTATTGATGTACATCACTAGGAGATGAAGTTTTCCAAGTATGGTTGGTGTAGGGCCAGGAGTATTCCATCTACAAGCTTGACTAAAAACATTAACCAAGGGGAAATAACTAAGTAATCCAATGATAAAAGTAGGTCAAGGTAAAATATAGATCAGGGGTTATTGATGTACATGAGAATGAGAAAAGGTTTTCCAAGTATGGTGTCTGTATGCACAATAATATTGCATGTACAAGCTTGACTAAAAACCTTAACCAAGGTTGACTAAAAACCTTAACCAAGGGGAATTAACTAAGTAATTCAAGAGGAAATGTAGGTCAAGGTCAAATATAGATCAGGGGTTGTTGATGTACATCACTAGGAGATGAAGTTGTCCAAGTATGGTGGGTGTAGGGCCAGTAGTATTCCATATACAAGCTTGACTAAAAACCTTAACCAAGGGGAATTAACTAAGTAATTAAAGAGGAAATGTAGGTGAAGGTCAACTATAGATGAGGGGTTATTGATGTACATCGCTATGAGAAAAGGTTTTCCAAGTATGGTGTCTGTATGCACAATAGTATTCCATGTACAAGCTTGACTAAAGACCTTAACCAAGGTTGACTAAAAACCTTAACCAAGGGGAATTAACTAAGTAATTCAAGAGGAAATGTAGGTCAAGGTCAAATATAGATCAGGGGTTATTGATGTACATCACTAGGAGATGAAGTTGTGCAAGTATGGTGGGTGTAGGGCCAGTAGTATTCCATATACAAGCTTGACTAAAAACCTTAACCAAGGGGAATTAAGTAAGTAATTCAAGAGGAAATGTAGGTCAAGGTCAAATATAGATCAGGGATTATTGATGTACATCGCTATGAGAAAAGAAAAGGTTGTCCAAGTATGGTGTCTGTATGCACAATAGTATTCCATGTACAAGCTTGACTAAAAGCCTTAACCAAGGTTGACTAAAAACCTTAACCAAGGGGAATTAACTAAGTAATTGAAGAGGAAATGTAGGTCAAGGTCAAATATAGATCAGGGGTTATTGATGTACATCACTAGGAGATGAAGTTGTCCACGTATGGTGGGTGTAGGGCCAGTAGTATTGCATATACAAGGTTGACTAAAAACCTTAACCAAGGCGTGACGGTGACGCCGACGCCGGGGTGACAACATAAGCTCTACTTATTCTTCGAATAGTCGAGCTAAAAATCATACTCAATCAGCACTCGTGTAAGATCCTCTATGTAGTTTATGCAAAGTCCACTACTTCTCATGCTGTACAAGGGAGGGCCAATATGACCACTGTATCTCTCACAAATCTTCCAATTTGCACACACATGTATATGCATGCATTAACATGATTAATGTAACATTTATGGCGTCCAAAAGATCAAACTCGGGCCGCACTGGTGAGAAGTGCGATCGGTACTATAGTGCTAACTGAACAATGAGCGTTCTTGACATTAGACAGAGTGTTGGTTCACAAGCATTATGGTGCATATCGGCTACAATAGCTGGTAAGTTACACGGGATACCTACCTGTAATTACAATCAAGACAGTCGATTCACAAATGAATTTGTCTCCGTTGTTTTCCGTAGGTGTTCTTTTATCAACGCACTCTGAAATATACACGACACATAAATATGGCTGGGCTTATGGGTTCAGCGATTGGTGTAGATCCAGATCAGCCTGTGCATCCACACAGTCTGATCAGGAGCTGCACTGATCGCCCTTACATCAATGAAACACCCATAATGCTTCTATCATGGTTGAAGCCACAGGTGGAAGACTCGGACCTATGACCTGATAAATGGCTCATTTGTAAACCGTTACCCCACCCACCAATTTCCATACAATAGACACTATAACGTTTTCAAGGTAGGAAAGAGCTTGGGGAAAATGTCGCAGTTTCGGACTCGCTCAAACACCACACATTTCGATTTTTCTGCTGACTTATGTCTCTGGTAATCCATAAATGTATTAGGGCTTCAAATATATTCACTTCAATCATCTGCTTTAAGCATTTCTTTAGTTACGGGCAGATTAGCTACCACAGCCAAGGCGATAATTTTGTGTACGAAAGAATGTCACACATTTTTGTGAGCTGTGGAAGCATAAATTATGTGCAAAATCTGGCTGAAATTCCATTAGTGCCAACATTTTAGATTTTGATTTGCGTCCCAACATTTCGACATAACTTCCGTGAACTTTACTTTCGCATTTCATTTGTTATATTTGCAGAATGATCAATAATGACGTCACGGGAAAACCTAAACTGGAGCATTACAAATACTACAGCCAATCGGGTGGCGATGTGTGTGTGGGATTCTTTCGAAAAGAGATATTTCACTGCAACTTTGATAGCTAAAACGTGTGTAACTAACAATATACTAAACACAGATGTTTAAAGTGAATATATTTCGGGACCCAAGACATTTATTATTTGCCAGAGGCGTAAGTCAGCAGAAAATTTGAAACGTGTGGTGTTTGAGCGAGCCCGAAAGTAAGCCTGTCTAGGGCATTTTCCCAAGTTCTTGCCCACCTTGAAAGGCTATACTGTATATTGTAAGGAAATGGGTGGGTGAGGTAACGTTTTTCAAATGAGCCATTTATTGGGTCCTAGGTCCGAGTCGTCCACCTGTGGTTGAAGCATGTTTGCTTATTTCACTTTCGTCATGGTTGAAACATGTTTGCTTCTTTCATTTTCATCATGGTTGAAACATGTTTGCTTATTTCACTTTCATCATGGTTGAAACATGTTTGCTTATTTCACTTTCATCATGGTTGAAACATGTTTGCTTATTTCACCTCGCTTTCATCATGGTTGTAACATGTTGCTAATTCACCTTCCGCCTTTGTTGAAACATGCTAATTTCACCTTCCTCATATTTCCAGTTGCAAATCACCTTCCTCATGGTTGAAACATGTTTGCTAATTTCACTTTCCTCATATTTAAACCATGTTTGCTTATTTCACCTTCCTCATGGTTGAAACATGTTTGCTAATTTCACTTTCCTCATATTTAAACCATGTTTGCTTATTTCACGTTCATCATGGTTGAAACATGTTTGGTTATTTCATTTGCTATATTTATTCCCAAACAAATGCATATATTAACCATTTATACCATACGTAGGCCGCAGATGTATGTTTTAATTAAACTAGAAATGTGGTCTGTCTGCACACGAATGCAGCCAAATAAAACGAGGCGCATTTGAAAATATAGAGGGCCAGAGAAGCGTGGATTTGTCACAGCATGAAAGCAGACCATCAGAGCAATGGGTGTGTGAAATATCAAGCACATCCATGCAAGGAAACATAAATACCCGAGTTCCTAATGCACCAAGTATTTGACCTTGACCCTGGGCTTAGCGGAGGCAGGACGGTCATGGCTTTTTCGCAGGGGGGGTAGAGGACCATTAGAGCAATCCGTGTGTGAAATATCAAGCAGATCCGTGAAAGAAAACATAGACATATAAGACATATTCCCGAGTGTTAAGGTTTTGAATGCACCAAGTAACCTTGTGACCTTGAATGTTTTGAATGCACCAAGTAACCTAGTGACCTTAGCAGGGGTGGGACGATCGTGGATTTGTCACAGGGTGGTAGAGGACAATTAAAGCAATGCGTGTGTGAAATATCAAGCAGATCCCATTTAGGAAACAGACATTATAACACATTTACCCAAGTGTTAATGTTTCAAACACACCAAGTACGAGAGATGTCCCACAATAGCGTGAACAATTTAATTACACCCATTTATCGACGTCACAGGATTTAATATTTTGCACAAATAATGGTTAGCCATTTTCAGGCAAAGAAGAGAATCTTTTGTTAATATAAGAAGCTTATTACCAAATAGTCAACCAGTTATTTATACCTAGTATGCACGCCCAAAATGTTGCAATGTCATTTGTTGTTTGCCTCAGTTAATCAGTAACAACACTCAAGTATTGCTAGACAACGTGTGTACTTAGACGTTATTCATTCTAATATCATCCCACAAAATTTCAAGTGAATGCCCCTACTAATGGCTGAAACATGATTAGTTTTGAATATCAACCTGTCATGTGTGTAGTGAAAAAACGGCGACGTCTGCTTATAAGAATATACAACCTTCGAAAAGACATAGGAATGTGTCTAGTGCACACATGCCATGTATACAATTTAGTATTGTTACAGGACTGCCGTTGTTCGACACCGCTCACAGCCGTGTTCAAACATACAGCACGTGCTGTTTGACCATGGCTGTGGAAAATGCTCATTCCGGGGCCAAGCCAACAACTACGTAATGTATGTGTCTCATGACGTTACTAGAATGCGCCATGACGTCACCAGACCAGTTCACAAAGATCACAATGAAATGTTGAAATTGATGTGGCTGCATCACGCGCCGTGCACTGCGGCCCCGGAATATGTATTTGTAAATCAGCTGTTTGAATGGATCAGATTATCAAAGTACCGAAAGTACTGTATATATACTCAAATTGCACGATATTTCCGACAGAAATGTAACAATAACGTTCGACCATGTCTTGTCGTGTGTAAACGTTTGCCGTGGCACTCGGGAACTGTTTGAAACCGCGGCCTATGGCCTTGGGGTTCAAACAATTCCCTCGTGCCACGGCAAATGATTACCCACAGTTGGACATTGTCGAACCTGATAATTAACCAGTGCATATAGTGAAGATAATATTATAAGTTATTGTGATTCTACACAGGCTATATGGTGTAATATTGCCCGTCTGTATGTATATCGCCTCGGGTGAACATACCTTCAGACGGGCAATATTACACCATATAGCCTGTGTAGAATCACAATAACGTATTTGTCATACCGCAGATCCGTTATTTGGTATAAACATATCTCTTCTTTTGATATTTGCGTTTTTTCAGGAAGAAAAATAATCTGAAATTCGATTTTCTACCGTCAGTCTTAATATAAAGGCGTAAATGAACATTTTGTTTTTTTATTAAACGAAAACAAACTAAATATGGAGTAAGAAATCCATCGAAAACGACTTTATGACAGTTTTTTTATATCGTGTAATTTAATTGATATTCCACTGCTCTATCGATCTGCTCTCCCTTTGGCGCCTCTAGAAGAATGCGAATGGTTCACAAATATTCGCTGTCATTGCTAGGCCGCGCTTCGTGCGTGGAACCCATAGTTTATGACATAGCCGTGTTGAGATTTGAACACACTAAACGGGACAGTTTGTGGCATTTTTCGCTCATATTTTGATGAGCGAAGAATATTCATGGAAAAATAAACAATAAAGACTGGTTTTGAGTGTACAATTTGTTACTTTTATTGATCAATTCGGGGTTTTATTGTGTTTAGTGAGGAATACAATTCGCAATCGGTAGACGCTTGCAAAATGTGTCTTCAGTGGACGCGAGGCGCCGGAGGGGAATCACAATTCCTGTATGTCCGACGGTCTTGGCAGGTCATATAATATATATGACCAGGCAAGCTAGCCAATCAAAAGCCGAGAAACTTATCTGCGGTATGACAAGTACATATACAGGGTTCATACAAACTTTCACGAGTAAAATTTAAGGGTTTTTCAAGGGTTTTTCAAGATATTTTTTTAAAATTTAAGGGCACTTTTTGAACAATGTCATGACAATTTAGTTCGAGCTAATACAAAGTTCATGTCCTAATTTAACTTACACCTCTTAAAACATCAATGCTTCAGTGAGTCCACCATCTTGGTGATGTCTTACTCTACTTTGTTCAGCGCCACCTCCTTCTCCTTTGACCGCTTCCTGACAGTTTGATTGTGTTATTAGCGGGATTTGTCCCGTCTGTTCAGCCTGTTCAGCCAACCGATCTGCTTTTTTCAATAATACATCAACATCAGTTTTCAGTCTTTTTTTCTTAATTTTCAGGTCATCAATTTCCTCCAAAATACTCTTTCTTTTCCTGGACTGTTCCTCTGTTAATTTCCTCTGCCTTTCTTCCTCCAAAAACCTGTCATACCTGTGCCGTGCACTGGCAACAGATAACAGAAGTTCCTTTGAAATAGGGACATTAAGTACCCCACCACAGTGCTGAACAGTGTTTCAACTTCTTTATTCACAGAAAATCCTCTTTCAACATCGGATTGTCCATGTGATATCACTAACAGCATCTTCACAACTGGGAAGAGGTGGGCATACTTAGGAGAGGACATGTTTTCTTGATAGAATGTGTCAAGACGATCATTCAGTTTGGAATAGCTGGAGAACACTTCCGACTCTGTTGTTTCAATGAAGTCATTATACAGGTCTGCCACAGTGTCACAGGACTCATCAACTTTTCCTGCATTCCTCAAGACCACAAGAACTTTCCTGAATTTTGCCCTACACTCAACAGGATTGCTGGCGATTTCCCTAGGGTCAAGGCTGGACATGTTTCTTACCAAGGAATATGCTAGAGGACATTTGTTCAAAATCTTCTTACAGGTGCTGCAGAGAAATGCTCTTGCCTCCATCCTGAATTCCAACACATGTTTGTCTGAAATAGGCCCAGCAGCCGCCTTCAGAGCTTGGTCTTTGTTAATGCCCAAGTCAATCTTCTTGTAGTTTAGTAGGTTTTCCTTATTGGAAACATCAAGTTTAGACATTTTTTCTAGAGTGTCACATTCAGTTAGTACTTCCGGTTTTATAAACCGCCCTGAACAAATTCTTCAGGAGTGACGAGAGATCTGTAGCCATTAACGGTAACTACATGGTTTATCAGTCTGATAAAATGTCAAAAATGGCTGCAGAACACCAGCGACTAATTTGAAGAATTCCAACTTGGCAATCACTAATTTGTCCTTTGTAAACTGTTTCAGTACACTATATGAATTACAAGTAGGCTGTGATCTCTTATTCTTAGTTTCCACTTTCTGCAACATATTTCACCAGATTAGGCCAGATTTCTATTGTTCGTTTCGCAACAGAACATTCTCCAACCACCTGTGATTACAAAATCTTAGTGGCATCCGTCCGCCCTCGCAGATCTTTGAAAGTCTTCCCTTCTTGCTGGAGAATCTTTGTACAAATAATATATACTACTTAGTAAACTGTCAACTTTCCATTCACTGGCAACAGCTCCTGCTTTAAAACTGTTGTGTAGAACATGAAGCCCGCAAGATCCGACATTCAGAATGGTATTACTAAAGTCGTTTATCAGTTGCTGAGAAATTAATTCATAAAATTTCCAGTTTACATTTGGACCATCCATTCCAATATGAATCATTTTTTTAATCTCCAATTCACTTTCAATGACTCCCTGATGAAAATGTTTCACCATATCGTTTGCAGTTGCATGTCCCATAAACTGAGATCCAAAATAGCGTGTGTTCACAACATTGTCAGTGTCATCCCAAAACCGTATGTGAATGTCCATTTGTTTACTTTGGGATGCTTTGTTAAGAGACTCATCAAATAAAACACTGTATTGTCCCCTTATTGTCTTCAACAAGTTTGTGCCATAAAGAAAGTGTTCTGCAATACCAAACACAGCTACATATGACAATTTCCTTTCTCCGCAAGTAAACTTACTGGCTATACCACTATCCGGAAATATGATGGGAAATAACTTAGAAACATAATCATTTGATTTAAATGAACAATGGCTTGTAACTGTATGCAAAGTCCACAGAGTTTCAGCTTTTAGTGTGTCATTCCGGGAAACAAAATGATCATTCATTGTTGGCATCTTGGAGGAAGAGGATTTAATTGTAGAATCACAAACACTGGCCTGGGGCTGAGAAGTTGTAGAAGTTGCAGGTGAAGCCGATGAAGTTTGAACAGCTGCCGAGTCGTCATTAGAAGCTGCATCAGACAAATTAAAAGTCTCGGTAATTGTTCTGGTATTTGGTGTGTTTGACGCCAGTGCCACATGCTTCTTACTCTTCATATGTGAGTTCAGTGCAAATTCACCCATCTTTCCAAGTTCAATTGTTTTATTGCAAAGACAACAGTGAGCTGAATGTTTAAAATTATGCCGTCTGTACAAATAATTCTGCAACCACGGCTACAGGGGTAAACTGTTTTTTACTGGAGAAAACTCGAGTCAGTTAAACCGTGCTGATGAAAGTTGAAAAGTCAGTTGGTTCACAATTTCCATGTGACACCAATCCATGTAGAGTGTGCTTGTAATAATGTGTATCAACCATCACCAATAACCAATGTTTAATGTCTGAAGTGACATGAAAAAAAAAATCCAACAAGTCCACCAACTCATGTATTACACGGTGACTAAACAGCAGACCATATTTTCCCGTTGTTAGGCAGTGCCTAATTTCATATTAGGCCTAAAAAAAAAAAAAGTTTGTTTCCTTCCTGTTACGGGCCCGAAAAAGATAGGTCGGTAGTAGTTTTTTTAATTTTTTTTTTTTTTTACTTTTTACTGTATGTATCATTGTAATTTAGTCAAACCGGGTCGGGTGAATCAATTTTTGACACCGCTGTTAATATACCTACTGCCCTGTGGAAGAGAAAAAAATGTAGGGGGGTGGTGGGGGCGTGATCACCACAAAATGTAGGGAGGGTGACGAACAAAAGAAATGTAGGGGATGGACTGTGTCACATGAATATCTCTTCCACAGGTGGAGTATTGAAGCATTAATATTTGACAGGAAAAATAGTCAAAAGTCATAGTGTATCTAGAATCAATTGTTGAGACACACTAAAGAAAACAATTCTTACACAACTGTAACAGCTATTTTTTTTAAATTTCATGTCATATTAGGAAATAACTTATTTTCCCTTCAAAAATTTCATGCCGCGAAAACACATGACACACAATTCTAACGCTGTAAATCGCCAATACTTACAGAGCAAGTGGCCTTAAATGGCGTAAATTTGGTGTGGACCATATTGTAAATGCCATTTATCGACGAGCCATGGTCTACCACCCGAATCTCGTTGACCTTGCACCAAAAACATCGCAGAGCAATGAAACTGTTGCTTTCGCCATGTTGGATACGGGACAGGTAAAAATCGCGGTCACGACAACATTTTCCGGGACCGATGTAAAATTGACAAAAAAAAAATTACAGTCGGGGGTAAAACTAGACGGTCGGTCGGGTAACAGGAAACAAACCTCTTTTTTGTTTACGCCTTAGCACATTTGCGGATCATGATAACTGTGTAAATTGCTTATTCAAATAAATTGCGAGTGAACGAAGTCACAAAAAGATCACAGAATTTTAGTCGTGTACGAACTTAGGATAGGCACGAATTTCCGATAATGTACGCAATGACGCAACAACAATAGATTAAATGTCTGTTCTAGTTGGAAAGAAAACGACAGCGCCCAATAATACATGACAATAAACATTATTGCAAGCACACACCATGGTATTGCCATGTGAAATTTCCGAAATGAATCTTAATTCAACCACTTTATTTCTCCTGTTCCAGAAGACTCATGCAGACACAAAATTCAGGGGAAGAAACGCTTGCGTACTCTTCCGGCTTCCTGGTCAAATCGTCCACAAGTTAAATCGTCCCTAAGTTAAATCGTCCCTATTACATTCCGGCGTTTATTTTTCGCGGCACCAAATCGCTACTCCGGTAGGACGGAAAACAAAAAACACTGAAACTACTTATTTTTGTATGATTTTTTTATTGCAGACACAGATACAGGAATAGAGACCCCACAAAGGAAAACAACAAGATTCAAGGGTTTTTTAAGGGTTTTAATCTGTTGTTAAGGGTTTTTCAAGGCCATGGTCCTTTTCAAGGGTTTGTCAAGTCAGATACCTAATTTAAGGGTTTTTCAAGACCTGTGCGAACCCTGATATAGCAGGAAGACCAAAAATCACTAGAAGGTGGTGTTGTATAAATAAAATTGGTGTGATCGATACCCATTGCAGGCAAACAGTGTGAGAGACTGCAGAACTTAACGCATTTAGCCAGATGTCAGCAGCGTTGTGGTTTAACCAGGGACTAGGCATCAATTGATTAGAGGGTGTTTGTGACAATGCTCACATATATTGGGTTATGTTCAATCATTGCGTTTGAATTGAACGCCGTGGACAGTATTTTTTTAAATAATGACGATGTCATTTAAAACGTTGGTTCCTGTGCCGGTAGTCAGCTTGTGACTCAATTCAAACTGGCATATATTAGAGATGCTTGGAGATATTTTAATGAAAATGTCAAGAAATACTCGCAACAAATTTGTAAAACAAGAATTCCACCACATAAGCCGTAACATGTTCAATACATCTTCTTTTAGAAGCCCTGTTCAAGAGCATGTAATAAAGTAAGAATCACAAAAAAACATCAGAGAAGTGCATGCTTAAAACACGAAGGTCAAGGTTGAAGAAACTTTTTGACATAAACAAGAGCAAGATGTCCTACCTGCCGCAGTTTGATAGTACATAAGGAGCTGTAAATAACCGATACTAAATTTCTATACTAGACATTTTTGAAGTCTGTGACCTTGACCTTGGGGTTACCGGACACCATGAACTTTCTGCAGATGATGCAGAATGTTCTTACAAATGCATGTATGAAATATTAAAACATTCCATCAAAGGAAACAGAAGTTACAATAAATTAACCCAAGCAATCTTGTGGGGCTAACCTTATATTCAGTACTGTCAGTACTTTGATTGTTGGGGGAAACCATTGAATGTAATATATATATTGACTCCAATACTCACCTTGGTGTGTCTGGTGTGTCTGGCATTGGGTTACTGATACACTCCTAGTCTCTGCCACTGGACATTGGTCTTCACATGCGCTGAGGCACGACGTCTTCATGACATTCTGCCCATTCAGGCAAATATCGTAACACTGTAGGCAATCCCTAGCAGGGTCTTTGTAAACCATACTGTCATGGAAGATGTGCTGTTGATAGTGAATTTGGCCACTCGTGTCCTCACTGACCACCACGATGAGGACATGCGTTGTTAAATATTCTGAAAGTAATTTAAGGAAAATATCCTACATTTTGTAAAATATTTTTCATGAGATGTGGTGGTCGGGCGAATGAGACGGCGTAAATTAACGGTATGGGTTCCTCCTTATAGGAATCACGATTTGCCTGGTTTGGCCCTCAGGTACATTTTTATTTTTGGCTCTTTAGTTACCGGGGGGTTTAATTGTGTTATTGCCCATTATAAAAGTAGTAAGATTATTACTTATCCTACTGCTTTTAGGAGGGGCCAAATGATTCTGGTGTGGCGAGGACCTGGCATCAGATCAGGATTATTCTGATTTCAGGGCTGAATATATAGTTTTGTTATTGTAAATATTCAGTTCTGATTTTGGGATTTTCCCCCCATTTGTATTTGTACATGTACTTGAACATGTACATGTACTTGTACAGGTAATATTTGGGATTTAGTACTAAACCGATTGACCCGGCCTTAAATGACCTTAGATGTTGATAGGCCGTTAAACCCCAACAAACAAATAAACAAACACGAGATATCGCACATATTGGCCTCGTTACAAAATCACTTGGCATGTCTCATATGTGGCTGTGACTGGAGAAAAGAGGCTTATGTGCTTTGCAACCAGTGCAGAGTGAGATCAGCCTGTGCATCTGAACAGGATCTGCACTGTTTGCCATTCCTATCATGTTTTATAACAAGCAATATTGATCGTTATCAAGTTACATGCGTGTTCTATTTGATCAAGTGTTATCTAAGACATACGTTGAAAGGTCGACTTCTATTTCAATTGTTTATGCCTAGCAACAAGCCAAACACACTTATACTAAATATAGCATACCGGGAAGTCAGGAAGCTATTAGTGAAGGTAATGATCCGACTAACGGAATAGGAGATATTCAACATTTGGACGACCTCCAAAATTGTTGACACCAAGGTGAAGGTCACCAAAGTCAAGGTCAGCCAAATTACACTGGTAGATATCCATCAATGTGAAGAAGCGATTGATGAAGTTTGGAGATGATCTGACTAACAGATCAAGAGATATTCAACATTTGTATGTACGAGGGCTAATCCAGAAGTTCGTGGACACCGTCTATAATTAATGAAGACAACGTTATAGATGTTTCAATATTTGCTCACAATCAAGTTATTATATGCTCAAATCATTTTAATACTTTTAGTGACTTTATATAAAACCGCGGATTTTTGCATGCTATTAAAGAGGGTGTGGTCTGGATATGAGGAGCAGTAGCAAAATTGACGTCAAATCAAAATTATTCTTGCGACAACCACGTTAATATTTACAATTCCCTTAAACTAAATTATGCAGAACATTGACCAACGTTTGTAATGTTCATCCAACGTCATCATTGAATATTATGACGTCATTTTATGTTATGGTGTGAATTTGATAGTGAAAACAGTGACAGCATATAGTGATTTACTCGAATACAAAAATAGCGTCATCAGAAAGTGAGAAAACGAGGACTATCTTTCAATATTGTGTAAACTTTGGAACAACGCCTGCAGAAACAAACCAAATTATGGAAATGGCACCAGGAATGAAAAGCGTGTGGTAATCTCTTGTTTATAAATGACATAAAAGGATTCCAGACTGTAGGATGAGCATTATGGACGATGCCGGGGTGATAGACATGAGGACGTCATCGACGAAAAAACGTTACGCTGTTAAACGCTAAACTAGACGAAGACCTGAGAATAACGCTGCGTCAATTAAGTGAACAGCTAAGCTTGTAATATGAAACAGTATATCAGATTGTCACATAACACCTCAACATGAGGCATTTAAGTGCTCGTTGGGTTCCAAGGATATTGTGTACAGAAAAAAAGGAGTTGCTTGTTCAAGGAATAAAGAAATTTTTGCGAAGATGGAAGAAAGATGGACATTCATTTCTTGCTCGCATCATTACAATAGACGAAATTTGGCTATACAATTAGGACCCAGCCATCACCCCCACCAAGTTGGTAGCGGAAATGTTCAAACATCGCCCATAGTCACCCGACCTTTCACCGATTTTGCGTTATTCTCACGATTGAAGAGTGGACTAAAGGGAAGACGATTCACAAATATATGAGAGTTACGGACTGAAACTACAAACACCTTAAATTTAAACTATTTCGAACCACAGTGGTATAAAGATATGCGCAAGTATATTGAGTAGCATCAGAAATTCATTGCTGTCGTTGGAGAATATTTCGGAAAACAATTGTGTGAGTAATGTCAAAGTATTGTCCACATAACATAACGTCACAACAAGTGACGTCGTGACCTGTGCCGCTATACTCTGACCACCATTGTTCACACCTACACAGCAACTATAATTAACCAGATATGTTCACAAAAGTCCATACATCTACTCATTATATATTAAGACACATGCTTGCAACATAGTTCACGAATACGTCCATGTTCGGTCTGTTAACTGACGTTGTCCACAAACTTCTGGATCAGCCCTCATATTTGACATGAAGGTCAAGATCATCATGATCACGGTCAACTGAATGACACTAGGTGGATAGCCATCATTGCAAGGAAGCTATTGATGAAGTTTGGTAAGGATCCGACTAACGGATCAAGACATATGGACATTTGGACATATGTACAAAATTATTGACACAAAGGTTAAGGTCACCAAGGTGAAGGTGAAGGTGACCCAAATGACACTGGGTGGATATACATCAATGTTATAACGCTATTGAAGAAATTTGGTAATGATCCGACTAACGGATCAAGAGATATGCAAAATTTGGACAATGTCCAAAATTGACATCCCACTAAGGATAAGGTCACCAAGGTGAATCTCAAGGTCACGTTTGATGGATAGCTATCAATGTGAGAAAGCTATTGATAAAGTTTGATAATGATCTGACCAACAGAGCTAGAGATATTGTAAATTTCACAAATTGTTGACGACGTCGCCGGATTTGTGACCGCTATGTCCTACTTTCCACTATCATGGGGGAGACAAAAATCATCTTGTTTTACGTCATTATGTCGCAATTCATGTAACAGCGACGTTGCCCGCCAACAACGTGCCGCTATTGACAACGTCATGGAGATTAATGACGTTAAACACACATTAACCAATCAACAACGTTGCGAGATAATGGTGGGGCTAATGTAATTCATTGGGATATAAACGCTATAGATTAAATCGACATTTCCGTTATGAACTTCAGGTAGGTGTAAATATTATGTATTATAGTTGACCCGGTTGGATCTGTCTAGTGGCGGAGTGGCAATTGCCTGTGGTTCACTGACTGACAAAGAGAGAAAACACCCAGACCTGTAGCCAATTTTACCAACATATCAAAGTATAACTAGAAATGGACGCTTGTCGACAAGCGCATGTGTATCCCCCTCCCCAGATACACAAGTAGTTTGAAAAAAGGGTGTTCGAGTTATGCTCCGGAGACAAAATCAGTGACGGAAAAACAAAGGGAGATAACTAAAGAATTAGTGATGCAAGAGTTGTCATTCTTGCGGGACACACCTTTAGGGTCGTGGTCTATGCATGTGTGAAGTTTCATGAAAATATTCCAAAGGGTGTTCGAGTTATGCTCCAGACACGAAATCAGTGCACGAAACAACAAAGGGAGATAACTAAGAAAATTAACGACGCAAGAGTTGTCATTCTGACGTGAGACACACCTTTGGGTCGTCTTCTATGCTGTGTGAAGTTTAATAAATAAACTAGAAAATGTGTTCATAGAACACGGATGTCCCACATATCGCTTTGATAATAAATGAGGCCAAATTGCAAGTCAAAATTTTCTTTTACCTGTTAAAGTTTTTGAAGCACCAAGTATGTGACCTTGACCCTGGCTTGGCGGGGGCAGGACAAACGTAGGATTTGGCACAGGGCGGTAGAGGACCATTAGAGCAATGCATATATGAAATATGAAGCTGATCCGTGAAAGAAACAGAAATTATAAGATATTTACCTGAGCGTATGATGTTAACCCTGGGCTTGGCGGGGGCGGGACGAACGTGGATTTGGCACAGGGCGGTAGAGGACCATTAGAGCAACGCATATATGAAATAGAAGTTGATCCGTGAATGGAAAGAAAAATTATAAGAGATATTTACCTTGAGCATTAAAGTTTTTGAAGCACCAAGTATGTGACCTTGACCATGGGATTGGCGGGGGCAGGACGAATGTGGATTTATGGCACAGGGCGGTAGAGGACCATTAGAGCAATGCGTATATGAAAATATAGAAGTGATCCATGAAATGAAAACAGAAATTATAAGATTATTTACCCGAGCGTTAAAGTAGTGAAGCACTAAGTATGTGACGTGACCTTGACCCTGGGCTTGGCGGGGGCAAGGACGAACGTGGATTTGGCACAGGGCGGTAGACGACCATTAGAGCAACGCGTATATGAAATATGAAGTTGATCCGTGAATGGAAATAAAAATTATAAGATATTTACCCGAGCGTTAAATAAAGTTTTTAAGCACCAAGTATGTGACCTTGACCCTGGGATTGGTGGGCAAGACGAACGTGGATTTGGCACAGGGCGGTAGAGGACCATTAGAGCAATGCGTATATGAATTATGAAGATGATCCATGATCCATGAAAGAAAACAGAAAGTATAAGATATTTACCCAAGCGTTAATGTTTTTGAAGCACTAAGTATGTGACCTTGACCCTGGGCTTGACGGGGGCAGAACGAACGTGGATTTGGCACAGGGCGGTAGAGGACCATTAGAGCAATGCGTATATGCGTGTTCGAGTTATGCTCTGGATACAAAATCAGAGCACGAAACAACAAAGGGAGATAAGTAAACAAGAATTCCGCGGAATCAGATGCCTTGCCTTGTCCCGCCTTGACCTCGAGCCTGGGCCCGAAAACAATTTTCACTGGCCCGAACATATACAATTATTGACTAGTGAACCATAGAATATCAGATTATATTCTATGGCTCACTAGTCAATAATTGTTTTATTATATGATAATAGTCTGTATATAGCACTTACGACCTTATGCTACTAGACAAAAATTGAAAAAGAATTTGAAGAAAAAAAATGAAGAAAAAAAAATGGAAAAAAAGTTTAAAAATTAAAAATAATAATGCTTGCTACTGGAGCCCAGAATTTTTTTTAATAGTCCTATATTTATCTACATATATCTGCACAGGTCCACATAATGCCACAATATTTTCAACACAGTTTGCGGAAATGTAATATAATCATTTACCTGTATAAATTACCTGTAAGTGGTCAGTGGTTAGTTGCACATGCTAGCACATGCACAGGTGAATAGTCTGTATATAGCACTTACGACCTTATGCTACTGGACAAAAATTGAAAAATAATTTGAAGAAAAACAAGAAACGAGGCAAAGCCACGAAGGCCAGGTTTTTTCCAAGCATAGACACTTGGATAACATAATTATACCCACTTTTTGTAGACTAGATGGCCGTGGCCTGCATGTCGCGCCTTGGGGCGAGGCATGGACACTAAAAAAATAGATATAGTAGATGGAAAAACTTTAACCAAAAAACTTTAACCGGACACACGGACGAACGGACGGACGTATGCCAAAATGCCGACGATATCGCGCTTTCGCAAGCAGGTGTGACAATGATGATAAACACCCATGTGAAGCATCAAGGTATTGGTGAAGCAGTTGCAGAGATATAGTACACGAACAAAAAATTAACAACAAAATTCAAAGTAATTTGACCTTGACATTGGGCACAGGATCGCGCTTTCCGCAAGCAGGTGCAACAATGATGATAAACACCCATGTGAAGTATGAAGGTATTGGGTGAAGCAGTTGCAGAGATATAGTACACGAAAAAAATTTAACAAAAAAATTCAAAGTAATTTGACCTTGACATTGGCACAGGATCGCGCTTTCCGCAAGCAGGTGCGACAATGATGATAAACACCCATGTGAAGTATCAAGGTATTGGGTGAAGCAGTTGCAGAGATATAGTACACGAAAAACTTTTAACAAAAAAATCAAAGTAAAGTTGACTTAGGACAATGCACAGATCGCGCGCTTTTCGCCAGGGCAGGGGTGCACAAAATGAATTTGGGATTAACTTACGAAAAAAAAAATTAATTCACCATTGGGTGAAGCAGGTGCGAGATGATAAAAGTAACAACGACATAACAAAAAAATTCAAAGTAATTTGACCGCTTGGGACTGCACAGGGGCCGCACGGTTGGGGGTTAGAATGATATGAATTGTGATTGAATGGGGAATGAGAATGTTGATAAGAAATTGAATGGGCGAAGCAGTTGCAGAGATATAGTATAACGAAAAAGTTTTAACCAAAAAACTCTAACCAGACGTACGTTAAAAAGTTAACGTTGAAAATGGCTAAGTCAATTACGTAGAAATAATAGGTGAAGGTAAAAAAATGGTCACATGTTGGATAGTTGTATGTGGTAGGCACCCCTTGGTTATGAAGCTGTGAAAGTTTGGTGGTCCTAGGTGGTACAGTACCAAAGAAATGGACTTAAACACGAAAACTTAACATTGTAAACGCGAAAACTTAACATTGAAAATGGCTAAGTCGACTGCGCGGAAAAAATGGGTGAAGTTAAAAAAAAAAGTAACATGTTGGATAGTGATATGTGGTGGGTACCCCTTGATTATGAAGCTGTGAAAGTTTGGTGGTCCTAGGTGGTACAGTACCAAAGAAATGGACTTAAACATGAAAACTTAACATTGTAAACGCGAAAACTTAACATTGAAAATGGCTAAGTCGACTACGCGGAAAAAATGGGTCAAGTTAAAAAACAAGAAACGAGGCAAAGCCACGAAGGCCAGGTTTTTTCCAAGCATAGACACTTGGATAACATAATTATACCCACTTTTGTAGACTAGATGGCCGTGGCCTGCATGTCGCGCCTTGGGGCGAGGCATGGACACTAAAAAAATAGATATAGTAGATGGAAAAAGTTTAACCAAAAAACTTTAACCGGACACACGGACGAACGGACGGACGTATGCCAAAATGCCGACGATATCGCGCGTTCCGCAAGCAGGTGTGACAATGATGATAAACACCCATGTGAAGTATCAAGGTATTGGGTGAAGCAGTTGCAGAGATATAGTACACGAAAAAAACTTTAACAAAAAATTTTAAAGTAATTTGAACTTGACATAGGGCACAGGATCGCGCTTTTCCGCAAGCAGGTGGTGACAATGATGATAAACACCCATGTGAATATGAAGGAATTGGGTGAAGCAGTTGCAGAGATATAGTACACAAAAAAACTTTAACAAAAAAACAAAAAAATTCAAAGTAATTTGACCTTGACATTGGGCACAGGATCGCGCTTTCCGCAAGCAGGTGCGACAATGATGATAAACACCCATGTGAAGTATCAAGGTATTGGGTGAAGCAGTTGCAGAGATATAGTACACGAAAAAAGTTTAACAAAAAAATTCAAAGTAATTTGACCTTGACATTGGTCACAGGATCGCGCTTTCCGCAAGCAGGTGCAACAATGATGATAAACACCCATGTGAAGTATGAAGGTATTGGGTGAAGCAGTTGCAGAGATATAGTACACAAAAAAACTTTAACAAAAAAATTCAAAGTAATTTGACCTTGACATTGGGCACAGGATCGCGCTTTCCGCAAGCAGGTGCGACAATGATGATAAACACCCATGTGAAGTATCAAGGTATTGGGTGAAGCAGTTGCAGAGATATAGTACACGAAAAAAGTTTAAAAAATTTAACAAAACAAATTCAAAGTAATTTGACCTTGACATTGGGCACAGGATCGCGCTTTCCGCAAGCAGGTGCGACAATGATGATAAACACCCATGTGAAGTATCAAGGTATTGGGTGAAGCAGTTGCAGAGATATAGTAAACGTAAAAAGTTTAACAAAAAAATTCAAAGTAATTTGACCTTGACATTGGGCACAGGATCGCGCTTTCCGCAAGCAGGTGCGACAATGATGATAAACACCCATGTGAAGTATCAAGGTATTGGGTGAAGCAGTTGCAGAGATATAGTACACGAAAAAACTTTAACAAAAAAATTCAAAGTAATTTGACCTTGACATTGGGCACAGGGGCCGCACGGTTGGGGGTTAGAATGAAAATATGGATGATGATAAACACCCATGTGAACTTTCAAGGTAATGGGCGAAGCAGTTGCAGAGATATAGTAATAACGAAAAAGTTTTAAACCAAAAAACTTTAACCAGACGTACGTTCAAAAGTTAACGTTGAAAATGGCGAAGTCAATTACGTAGAAATAAGGTGAAGGTGAAAAAATTGTCACATGTTGGATAGTTGTATGTGGTAGGCAACCCTTGGTTATGAAGCTGTGAAAGTTTGGTGGTCCTAGGTGGGTACAGTACCAAAGAAAGGTTAAACAGTTAACCAAAGAAATGGACTTAAACACGAAAACTTAAACATTGTAAACGCGAAAACTAACAATGAAAATGGCTAAGTCGACTACCGAGAAAAAATGGGTCAAGATAAAAAAAAAAGTAACATGTTGGATAGTGATATGTGTGGGCACCCCTTGATTATGGAAGCTGTGAAAGTTTGGTGGTCCTAGGTGGTACAGTAACAAGAAATGGACTCAAACACGAAAACTTAACATTGATTGTGGACGCCGCCCGCCGCGCACCGCCCGCCCGCCCGGCTTTCGCCAATCCAATAGCCTGGATTTTTTTTCAAAAAACCTGGCTAAAAAGTAACATGTTGGATAGTGATATGTGGTGGGCACCCCTTGATTATGAAGCTGTGAAAGTTTTGGTGGTCCTAGGTGGTACAGTAACAAAGAAATGGACTCAAACACGAAAACTTAACATTGATTGTGGACGCCGCCCGCCGCCCGCCTGCGCCCGCCGCCCCGCCGCCCGCCCGCCGCCGCCCGCCCGCCCGCCCGGCTTTCGCCAATCCAATAGCCTGGATTTTTTTTCAAAAAACCTGGCTAAAAATGAAAAAAAAAAATGAAAAAAAAAAAAAAATGGAAAAAAAAAAGTTTAAAAATAATAATGCTTGCTACTGGAGCCCAGATTTTTTTTCTCAGTCAAATTGAAAAATAATTTGAAAAAAAAAATGAAGAAAAGAAAATGAAAAAAAAAATGAAAAAAAAATGAAAAAAAAACAGTTTAAAAATAATAATGCTTGCTATTGGAGACCAGATTTTTTTTTAATAGTCCTATATTTATCTACATATATCTGCACAGGTCCACATAATGCCACAATATTTTCAACACAGTACCCAATGTAGTAATTTACCTGTATAAATTACCTGGTCAACAGTGGTCAAGCACTGGACATCTACTGCACATGCTAGCCCATGCTAGCACATGGTTCTCCCACCCAGTTTCTATTGTTCTCTCTACAGGTAAGGTGTAACAGAGCACACGAGAAAAGGTGTACAGAGCAGACGAGAAAACAGGTCTTCATGCATTATTGTCCAGTTTGTAGAGTGCGCAAAACAAAAAAGGGAGATAACTGAAAAATTAGCTACGCAAGAGTTGTCATTCTTGTGCGCGACAAACCTCCGGGTCGTGGTCTATGCATGTGTGAAGTTTCATGAAAATATCCAAAGGGTGTCGAGTTATGCTCCGACAGGAAATCAGTGAGCGAAAACAAAAAAGGGAGATGAACTAAAAAATTAGCTATGCAAGAGTTGTCATTCTGTGCACGACACACCTTCGGTTCGTGGTCTAATTGAATGTGTTAAGTTTCATAAAAATATTCCAAAGGGTGGTTGAGTTATGGTCAATCTTGTGCGCGAAATAAAAAACAAAAAAAGGGAGATAACTCAAAAATTAGCTATGCGAGAGTTGTCATTCTTGTGCGCGACACACCTTCGGGTCGTGGTCTATGCATGTGTGAAGTTTCATAAAAATATTCGAAAGGGTGGTGGAGTTATGCTCCGGACACGAAATCAGTGCGAGAAACAAAAAAGGGAGATAACTATAAAAAACTAGCTATGCAAGAGTTGTCATTCTTGTCGCACACACCTTCGGGTCGTGGTCTATTGCATGTGTGAAGTTTCATGAAAATATTCCAAAGGGTGTTCGAGTTATGCTCCGGACAAGAAGTGTCTGCGGCGGACGCGTACGCGGACCGCGGACGCGGACGCGGCGCGCTGTCAAATTCATAGTATCCCCCGACGGAGTCCGGGGGATACAATTATCTAATGGCTGCGATAATGTAATAAATTCAGTATAATAACAAGAAACGAGGCAAAGCCACGAAGGCCAGGTTTTTTCCAAGCATAGACACTTGTATAACATAATTATACCCACTTTTTGTAGACTAGATGGCCGTGGCCTGCATGTCACGCCTTGGGGCGAGGCATGGACACTAAAAAAAGAGATATAGTAGATGGAAAAACTTTAACCAAAAAACTTTAACCGGACACACAGACGTACGGACGGACGGACGTATGCCAAAATGCCGACTATATCGAGCTTTCCACAAGCGGGCGCGATAATGATGATAAACACCCATGTGAAGTATCAAGGTAATGGGTGAAGCAGTTGCAGAGATATAGTACACAAAAAAAATTCAAAGTAATTTGACCTTGACATTGGGCACAGGGGCCGCACGGTTGGGGGGTAGAATGAAAATATGGATGATGATAAACACCCATGTGAAGTTTCAAGGTAATGGGCGAAGCAGTTGCAGAGATATAGTATAACAAAAAAATTTAACCAAAAAACTTTAACCAGACGTACGTTAAAAAGTTAACGTTGAAAATGGCTAAGTCAATTACGTAAAAATAATAGGTGAAGGTAAAACTGTTTGGTGGTCCTAGGTGGTACAGTACCAAAGAAATGGACTTAAACACGAAAAGTTAACATTGTAAACGCGAAAAGTTAACATTGAAAATGGCTAAGTCGACTGCGCGGAAAAAATGGGTCAAGTTCAAAAAAAGGTAACATGTTGGATAGTGATATATGGTGGGCACCCCTTGGTTATGAAGCTGTGAAAGTTTGTTGGTCCTATGAGGTACAGTAACAAAGAAATGGACTCGAACACGAAAACCTAACATTGATTGTGGACGCCGCCCGCCTGACTGCCCGCCCATCCACCCGCCTGCCCACCTGCCCCGCCTTTCGCCAATCCAATAACCTGGGTTTTAAAAAACCTGGCTAAAAATTAATAAATTTATCCTAAAATTGAAAATTTCTCCCTCAAAGTATACTTGCAATGTTGGTGAAAAAGGCTACAGATGCTGTAGAACTATCAGGTTCTATTGTTACCTGTGACAGGTGATGACGTAGCAAGTCTGAAATCAGAATAATCTTGATCTGATGCCAGGTCCTCGTCACACCAGAATCACTTGGCCCCCTCCCAAAAGCAGTAGGATCAGTAATACTCTTACTATTTTTATAATGGGCAATAACCCAATTCAACTCCTAGGTAACAATGATTCCATTATCGTGATTCCTATAAGGAGGAACCCCACCGTTAATTTACACCATCGCGTTCGCCCGACCAACCACCTACCATCAAGAACTGGCCCCATTGCTAGCAAAGTGGCTCAATAATAGGCACAACTTGATAAAATAGCACAATTGAGAAGTTGGTCAGTGTAGCTCCCGAGCAGCGAATAATGCTCTGATTTCTGATCCCTATCAACATGGCCTGATCAAACTGTGCAGCTACAGTGCAACCTCTCTACAACAGCCACCCATGGGAAGATGCACAACTGGCTGTTGTAGAGAGGTGGCTGTTGTAGGGAGGTTAATGCTGAATTAAAGTTTGTCCTCTGCTGATTTATTTGCTTCGATAATTCTCATCAAATACATGCTTTGACATCATTTTAGAATCATTTACAATGGAACTGATTCTAAAGTGTTGTCAAAACATGTTTTCATTGAGAAAGAATGCAAAAGCAACATCATACGACAATTTTAGTGCTCAGCAGTCTAAGGGTTAGACATAGAGGAAATCATCCATTTGGGATATATACATGTAAAATAGCGGCTGTTACAGAGAGGGTGTTGTTGTAGAGAGGTGGCCGTTCAGGGAGGTTTGACTGTATAGGAGAATGTCTCTGTCTTTAACTTGACATGCTGAATGATCCACCAATTCTACGAGTTTTAACTACAAGGCGAACGACGGCGAGCGTCTCACCCACAAGGTCAAGGTGACAATATGAGAAAGACCAAAATTGTTGATACGAAGATCACGGTCACCAAGGTCAAAGTCACACGAATGACTCTGGGTGGATAGCCATCAGAGTGAGGAAGGAATCTATTGGTGAAGTTTGGTAATGGGAGATAATCCATGGGCCGATACCAAATCAAAAATCAAAATTGACTTTTGGGTGACTAGCTTAGATATATGCTACTCGCCACACTGTCCCAGCAACCCATGGATACAGCTAATAGCAACTGTGAACCCATGCCATGTCGCATACCCTTGCACATGTATCTGGATCTACAGACATGTTTTTTTTCTATTTTTCTTCATTTCTCAGTGAAAGTATGTGTTGTTACAACTCATATGAACCGTCTTGGCAAGACGGTTCAAATGAGTTGCAACAACATATACTTCTGTGCAGAAAAAAATGTACTTCAGTCCGTAACAGTGTGTGTGTGATCTTCAGCATGAAAAGGGTTAATGTACGCACCACAGTCATTTGTGTCGTTTTTTGTTGGTGCCAGCGGGGGTTGTATGTAGGGCTGACACTTCGAACAGAACTTATGGCAGGGGACCTTGAGAACCTTGGCGTAGCACCACTGCAGGCACAGGACACAGTCCGTGTTCAGGTTTCTGTATGTAATGTACTGATCCATGTTGTTGCCAGGCACGTCGCCATCCAGGGCACCACTCAAGCCGACAGACACGTTGCCATCCAGGGCACCACGCAAGCCGTGTAACCCGTCGCCATCCTGGGCACCACGCAAGCCGTCAAACCCGTCGCCATCCTGGGCACCACACAGGCCGTCAAACATGTCACCAGATACAAGGTCAGAAACGCTATCAAAAACGCTCCCAGACACGCTGCCAGACACACTGCCAGACTCACTGGCCAACAGGAAGACCAGGATCTACAATACAATTAAAGAACAAGAAACGAGGCAAAGCCACGAAGGCCAGGTTTTTTCCAAGCATAGACACTTGGATAACATAATTATACCCACTTTTTGTAGACTAGATGGCCGTGGCCTGCATGTCGCGCCTTGGGGCGAGGCATGGACACTAAAAAAATAGATATAGTAGATGGAAAAACTTTAACCAAAAAACTTTAACCGGACACACGGACGAACGGACGGACGTATGCCAAAATGCCGACGATATCGCGCTTTCCGCAAGCAGGTGTGACAATGATGATAAACACCCATGTGAAATTCGTATCCCATGTAAGTATCAAGGTATTGGGTGAAGCAGTTGCAGAGATATAGTACACGAAAAACTTCAACAAAAAATTAACTTCAAAGTAATTTGAACTTGACATAGGGCACAGGATCGCGCTTTCGCAAGCAGGTGCGACAATGATGATAAACACCCATGTGAAGTATCAAGGTATTGGGTGAAGCAGTTGCAGAGATATAGTACACGAAAAAAAATTAACAAAAAAATTCAAGTAATTTGACCTTGACATTGGGACAGGATCGCGCTTTCCGCAGCAGGTGCGGGATGATGATAAACACCCATGTGAAGTTCGAAGGTATTGGGGTGAAGCTTTGTTGCAGAGGACATAGGAAACTCTAAAAAACTTTAACAAAAAATTCAAAGGTAATTTGCCTTGGACATTAGGGCACTAGGATCGCGCTTTCCGCAAACAGGCAGGTGACAATGTATAAACACCCATGTGAAAAGTATCAAGTATTGGGTGAAGCAGTTGCAGAGATTATAGTACACAAAAAAACTTTAACAAAAAAATTCAAAGTAATTTGACCTTGACATTGGGCACAAGGGCCGCACGGTTGGGGGTTAGAATGAAAATATGGATGATGATAAACACCCATGTGAAGTTTCAAGGTAATGGTAATGGGCGAAGCAGTTGCAGAGATAGTAGTAAACGAAAAAGTTTTAACCAAAAAACTCTAACCAGCGTACGTAAAAAGTTAACGTTGAAAATGGCTAAGTCAATTACGTAGAAATAATAGGTGAAGGTAAAAAAATGGTCACATGTTGGATAGTTGTATGTGGTAGGCACCCCTTGGTTATGAAGCTGTGAAAGTTTGGTGGTCCTAGGTGGTACAGTACCAAAGAAATGGACTTAAACACGAAAACTTAACATTGTAAACGCGAAAACTTAACATTGAAAATGGCTAGTCGACTGCGCGGAAAAAATGGGTGGTGAAGTTAAAAAAAAAAGTAACATGTTGGATAGTGATATGTGGTGGGTACCCCTTGATTATGAAGCTGTGAAAGTTTGGTGGTCCTAGGTGGTACAGTAACAAAGAAATGGACTTAAACACGAAAACTTAACATTGTAAACGCGAAAACTTAACATTGAAAATGGCTAAGTCGACTACGCGGAAAAAATTGGGTGAAGTTAAAAAAAAAAAGTAACATGTTGGATAGTGATATGTGGTGGGCACCCCTTGATTATGAAGCTGTGAAAGTTTGGTGGTCCTAGGTGGTACAGTAACAAAGAAATGGACTCAAACACGAAAACTATTAACATTGATTGTGGACGCCGCCCGCCCGCCGCCCGCCCGCCCGCCCGCCCGGCTTTCGCCAATCCAATAGCCTGGATTTTTTTTTAAAAAAACCTGGCTAATAAAACCATGGGCAGATGTGATTACTGTGGAATGAAAAACATTTGGTCTGTTTAAAGGTACATGTCCACTCAGTAGACACAAAATGTTATTTATATCAGAAACACCATCGGAGATATTTTCTGGCAAAATAAACATTCATTCACCATTAATTTCCACACTGATATCAGGGGCGATAACCGTGTTTCCTTAAAATGTTAACGGACATTACTATTTATTCTCTGTATTTATTTTTTGATGTGCTATGATCATACTTTATAATCTGTCGAAAATATTATTTTTTCAGGAGACGCATTTAAATAGTATATAAATAATTAAAACAAGAAATGCGTCTGTCGAACGCGGATGCCACCTGCAGCATATCTGAGAAACTGTGACAAAGTGGTTAACCGAAAAGTGTGACGGACGGACGGACGGACGGACGGACATTAATATTAATATGGGTATTAATATAAGCTGGATGTGTTATACTGTCATTAATTTGTTCCCTGACTGACTATTGACCTGACCCCCTTCCCTGAACGTAGAATTGACACTCATGTTGGCGTGTATTGGCCACCATAGACAAATGTCAATCAGGTCGAATTCGGGAATGTCACTAAAATCCGCTGTAAATCCATCGATAGAGAGAGAGAATGAGGATTAAACATAAGTTAGACCTACACGTGCGAGTTTTATTTCGCACAGGTATCGGGTGAGTTTAAAAATAGGCTGTCGGAAGGTCAAACTTGATGTAGTTTGTGTGTTAAACACGTCGCTTGTTTCGGAGAGTATTCGGAGGGGAGTTAACTCTGTTACTAAATTTAACGATGACCGCAAATGGGGGCAAATCACGCGCAACAAAATAATACGATGTATTTTTGTACATAGAACATCCGTTGTTTATATTGTGCTGTGCAAGTAGTTTTTCATAATACTATTTTCAATTATTGGCAGTTAAACATCGAGTAACACAATGCATTTTGTGGTCGACATAGCTAACTCGTGGTAACGAGATGCTAACTCGTGGTAACGAGATGCTATCTCGTGGGAACGAGATGCTATGTCGTGGTAACGAGATGCTATGTCGTGGGAACGACTTAGAAAACAAGAGCTGTAGGAGAACAGCATAGCTCGACTACAAGGGTTGTCGATGTACACATAGCTTGACAAACAAGGTGGCCGTGGCCTGCATAAAAACCTTAACCAAGGGAAATTAAGTAAGTAATTCAAGGTTAAATGTAGGTCAATGTCAGATATAGGTGAGGGTATATTGATGTACATCACTAGGAGATGAAGTATGGTTGCTGTAGGCCCAGGAGTATTCCATATACAAGCTTGACTAAAAACATTAACCAAGGGGAAATAACTAAGTAATCCAAGGATAAAAGTAGGTCAAGGTCAAATATAGGTCAGGGATTATTGATGTACATCACTAGGAGATGAAGTTGTCCAAGTATGGTTGCTGTAGGCCCAGGAGTATTCCATATACAAGCTTGACTATAAACATTAACCAAGTTTGAGTACAAACCTTAACCAAGGGGAAATAAGTAAGTAATTCAAGGTTAAATGTAGGTGAAGGTAAAATATAGGTCAGGGGTTATTGATGTACATCCCTATGAGAATAAGTTATCCAAGTATGATGTCTGTATGCACAATAGTATTCCATCTACAAGCTTGATTAGAAACCTTAACCATGGTTGACTAACAAGAATTCCGCCACGGAAGCGGTGTCGCGCCTGCCGAGGCATTTGACCGTGAACATTACAAGTAAATAAATTACCTTCACCTTGAGAATTTGGATGTGGGGGTGTGCATAATGAAGCATCATCCGTAGACACACATTGATGTGAAATATTATCAATGTCTGGAAAGGGGTTAAAGAGATATTGTGAAAAAACAATAACTTTAACGCATTTCTGTTACAAAACCGAAAATAAATGACCTTGACCTTCAGACTTTGGATATGGGGGTGTGCGTAATGAAGCATCATCACTAGATAAACATTGATATGAAATATTATCAATGTCTGGCAAGGGGTTAAAGAGATATTGTGAAAAAACAATAACTTTTAACGCATTTCTGTTACAAAACCGGTGAACATTACAAGTAAATAAATGACCTTGACCTTGAGAATTTGGATGTGGGGGTGTGCGTAATGAAGCATCATCCCTAGACAAACATTGATGGGAAATATTATCAATGTCTGGCAAGGGGTTAAAGAGATATTGTGAAAAAACAATAACTTTAATGCATTTCTGTTACAAAACCGGTGAACATTACATGGAAATAAATGACCTTGACCTTCAAAATTTGGATGTGGAGGTGTGCGTAATGAAGCATCATCCCTAGACAAACATTGATATGAAATATTATCAATGTCTGGCAAGGGGTTAAAGAGATATTGTGAAAAAACAATAACTAACGTATTTGCCTTACAAAAAAAACGGACGACGCGGACGAAAAAGCGCCGACTATAGTCGCGCCTCTGCTAACAGGCGCGACAATAAAGCAAGCGCCACAAAAACCTTAACCAAGGCGTGATGCCGACGCCGGGGTGACAACATAAGCTCTAACTATTCTTCGAATAGTCGAGCTAAAAATGTTAACGAATAGTCAATAACGGTGGTTTTTTCCTTTCTTATTTCAAATGAAAATATGATATTTTCTGTGCATACCCCACCCACTTGTTTCACATGGAGACCGAGATAAATGCATACATGTATTTCACTACCAGTAGCTGTGTGTTGAATATACATTATATGTTACATTTGAACCTCATCAACCGTATACCAATCCCAATCGTCCGTTCATCTGTCTGTTTGTTATTCTGTTCGTCATGTCACAAATTTCGTCTTATATTAAGTTTACATTAATTATAAATGAAATGTCCACCATAGAACGTAATTGCCGTATTAACCCTATGTATTCGGACACATTTTGCTTTGGGAAAACCCCTATTAAACAGGAGTTTCCCAAAACAAATTACAGCTAAATCTCATTATCTCGATATCGTTTATCTCGATATACCTGCTTATCTCGATATACATTCCAGGTCCCGGCAGAATTCCCTATGTATATCATATATTTTACTCCTGATAACTCGATATCGGATATGTCGATATATCGGTTTAGTTGAAGTGGAAATCTATGGAACGCCAAATCTACATAAACTGCAATATATATTGCTAGCTCTAAATATTTAGAGCTGGCAATATATATTTAGAGCTAGCAATAAAACATTTTGAGCTATCTCCAATTCATTTGAAGAGCTCTCTAATTCATTTGGAGCTAGCTCTAAATCAATTAATGATATCTCAAATTGATTGGTAGCGAGCATTTTATAACTTTGATTTAGAGAGCTCTCTAAATCATTTGGAGCTATCTCTAAATCATTTGGGCTATCTGTAAATCATTTGGAGAGCTCTCGAAATCATTTGGAGAGCTCTCGAAATTATTTAGAGGTAGCTCTAAATCAATTAATGATAGCTCAAATTGATTTGTAGCGAGCATTATATAACTTTCATTTGGAGAGCTCTCTACATCATTTGGAGCTAGCTCTCGAAATCATTTGGAGAGCTCTCAAAATCATTTCGAGCTAGCTCTAAATCAATTAATGATAGCTCAAATTGATTTGTAGCGAGCATTATATAACTTGATTTGGAGAGCTCTCTAAATCATTTGGAGCTATCTCTAAAAAGATTTATGAAAACCCGGAAATAAAGTAAAGAGGCATTTCTGAAGCAATTTTGTTCGGATTTGTTTTCAAGAAATTTTGAGAATTGTTATCTCGAAGTTCGGATATGTCGATATATTTTCACCAGTCCATTCGACTTCGAGATTACGAGAATGACCTGTATATCCAAATACATTGTCATCATGACCATTGTGATTAGAATGGAATGGTGCTTAACGGCCCATCAACACAAAAGAGTATCATTAAAGGCCAAGAAATGTTACTGTGATTAGACCACTACTGCCATACTGACCCTAAATATTGACTGGTTGCGAGACAGTGGTTGGACTACGATGCTGATCGATGCCGAGGTTACAACACCAGGTCGAGCTGAATCCATGGTCAAGGGCTCACACGCGACGAGGACGCGTTATGCACACCAAGTGACAGCATTGTCACTTTCGATTCTCCGAAGGGAAGCATACACAAAGTACACGAGTGACTGTCCGGAGAATGGGGACGAACTATCATTCGACACATGGTGTAAACGGAAGGAAGAAACGATGCCTCAGTTCAAATACTGGCAGACGACTTATGACATGGAGATGCTCCTGTTGCGTTTTGTGTGTTCTATTCGTGTTGGAGACTTGGATCTGTACGAGAGGTCCCTGGACGAGATTGCAGATTGGGCTTTTATTCTCGATCACTACCATTACAGTCCGCTGGCTCACAGTGCATTTGCGTGATATGCTGAACCTACGTATCAAACACCCAGATCTCAACAAGCAGTTTGCAGAGGGCTTCTTCACCATTGCCAAGACGCAAAATCCATTCTCCCTGATTGGTTTTGACCAAAACCATGAACAACAGAATAAGGAATTGAAGATGCATGGTGGTGCTCTCAATCTGAATGATGAGTACGTATTCACTGAATGGTATGTCGCAGGGCCAGAAGTTGCACGGATCATCACAGAGTTTGAGGCTGGTATGCAGTCTCGCAAGGGCTGTATTCCCAAACACCATGATCAGAGTCCAAGTGTCCAGCTGAGGTTTACAGCAGACACCAAGGAACTCGTCGCAGCATTCCAAAAGGCAGGGAATCCCTTCGATGAAGACAGCGACGAACTCATCATTCTCGACACCAAAGAAGTCATGTCAGTGGATGTCGCCCAAAGTATCATGTGTGCTCATGAAGAGGGAAATAAACAACATTCAGCATTCGTAAAAGAACGCCTGGAATCTCAAGCAGTCGCCTTCCATGAGCCAATCAAGATGAACAAAATCCCTCTTCCGTGCAATCGTCACAAAAAAAATAAAAGCAAACGTATCGACAGCACAAAAGATGGCCTGCACCTACTAGGCCAACTATACATCACGCTGCAAGCCAGGGAAGGCAATACCGACCGCCTGTTTGAAGTCGAGAATGCTGATGCCCCACCATCCTTATCAAAATACGGCCATATGCGAAGTGGGCAAAAGTCTGATATAGTGCCTTGTTTAGAAGGAGACTCGCCATTCGACTTTGATGAGGCTGATGTGAAGCTAATTGATGGTGCCTATATGGTGCATATCCTGAGACCGGACACAAGCATCAAAACATTCCGTGATTATGCTGAGCAGAAGCTAATTCCCTTCATTGAAAGCACCTGACCACGGCTAAACGTGTTGACGTCATCTGGGACCGGTATCTACCGGACAGCCTGAAAGCGACAGCCAGAGAGACAAGGGGAGCAGGAGTTCGGCAGCGATTACCAAATGATGGAAATGGGAAGATGCCGAAGAACTGGAACAGCTATCTGCGCAACGAAACAAGGTGGAACAGTTTCAGTATCTATCAGGTGTGATTGCACAGTTCATCTTCAACGAAGGGAGTGTCGTTATTACAACTTAGGAAGAGAACGTCCGCCAGAATCCTGCACCATCTGATTATGACCCGGTAATTCGAACGGAGTATCCTCTCAGTCCATGCAACCACGAAGAGTATGATACCAGAGTTATGTTGCATGCAGCAAATGCAGTAACACATGGCTACAAGCGCATACTGATAATTGCAAACGACACAGACGTTGTCCTGGGATCTCCTTATTCACCGAGATTGGTGCGGAGAAACTATGGGTGTCGTTTGGTATGGGCAAGAAGTTGAGATACATTTCCATCCATGACATCTGCAGCACCATGTCTCCCGCTAAGGCACACGCTCTCCCCGCATTCCATGCTATGACCGGGTCCGACAACACATCCTTCTTTTCTGGCACGGGTAAGAAATCGGCATATGGGAAGAGGAGCACATGACCAGAGCTCACAACCGCGTTATGCCACCTGATGGAAAGACCTCTCACACTGTCTTCAGAGGATATCAATGTCATTGAGAATTTCGTCGTCTCACTATACTCGGTCTCTTGCACTCAGACGGATATCAACCAAGCTCGCCAGTAGATATTCGCACAGTCATCTCGCACGTTCGAGTACCTACCCCCAACCAAGGCAGCTCTGATAGAGCACATCAAGAGAACAACCTACCAAGCTGGATACGTATGGGGACAGTCGCTTGTGGCAAGTCTTGCCGTGCCCAGGCTCCTGGGGATGGGTTGGTTCTGTGTCAGGTTGGTTGCCTTTATGGACTCCCCTCCCGTGAGCAGCTAAAGCCCTAGAAGAGCTGGTCACTTGTGAATGCATTTCAAGCTTGTGTGCATAGCTAGATGCAAATGTGGAGGAAGTTGTTATGGTCGCCCTGGCCCCCCTCCGAAACCAACTCCCAACTAACACCATGTACTAACTGTGTCATGTCGTATCTACCGTTGGCCCATGCCTGGCATAATTTACATATCGATATATATATTACTAACGCTTGAGCAACATGTGGTATTCGATATAGAGTTTGATAATTATAGAGAAACAAATATGAACATTGCGATGATGGTGTTGCGGTACTGATCATACCAATATAAGTATACCAGCAGATGGGAGTCATGCCCCGTAGAGACATTTGTATCTGCTTTAACCTCAAGTTAATGGATGTATAACCCATTTCAGTCTGACAAAGTCATGCTTATTATATGTGTGACCAGCGTAGCTCATGCTCTGCTTGCACACTTGTAAAATCTGAGCAAGATATAAGTTCTTCACTAGAGGCATTCTGACGATACGGCAAACAGTGACCTTGTTTTAAACTGATCACAAATATAATAATACTGTGTTTGTTACAAAATGAATAGTATGTCTCATTTTATTGGGGATACATATTCATAGGTATATGTATGACAAATCAAAATATTGGTTTCCTATTTTGTTATTCGCAAAGGAAGGTTTTGTTGAACTTATGAATCTTGTTCAATATTGAACTTAAACATTTCAAAATTACATGTCTATTTTCAGTTTGTATCATCTAATTTTAATGCTGATTCACCAGTTGATGAATACTGTAATAAACATTGCAGCATTTTGTTATTATTACGTCATATTTCTTTGCTCAATTCTGTCTGTATGTCAATCAGTATTCCGTGCATGTTTTTATTCCGCTCGATAACATTAGGTTACATGATCCTATTTTGATCAAACTTGGTGGGTGCATTCTCCATAATTATTGGAAAACGTGTATTGACCTTGACACCATGCAGACAAATCGAGTTATTTTCTAGTACACCATGATCTATTAGATTGGTATCTATCTTACAAAATAAATATCTCCAATTTCCGTTTTTTGAACTTTTTTCCCAGTCAATTAAAGCTACTTTATACCAAAAATAAATTGACCTTCACCTTTATCGCATGACCTTGACAATGGATGATGAGGTAAACCTTGCAAATCGATCGGGAACACCCCAAACTATCATAATACACACCAAACTAGCTACAGAGCCAGTTTCATTGGCAACTTATAGCTATTTTATGCTAAAAATCCATTAACCTTGACCTATATCTTGTGACCGTGACCTTCAATGACAACAAAAACATCACAAGTCGATCGGGCATACCAAGGACTATCATAATGCATTCCAGAATCATCGAAATCGGCCTATCATTTGCTGAGATATGACCATATTTAGTTTTAACCCATTTCGGTGGCGGCCATTTTGAATTTATGCTAATTAGGGGGCGTTACCGAATGCCAAAATAGTACCTATCAAAGGTCATATATGCCAAGTTTGGTGATTTCTGCCAAAGGTGCACATCCAAACCCCTTAGACAGCGTACTACCGGTACTTAGTTTAAGTGGCCATTTTGAAGATAAAGAATACTCGTAGCACAAAACCAGTTAGCAATAATCTCAGCAGACTGTGTTGAAAGAAATACGAGTATAACCAGAATGAAAACAAGAGTGCCGAAGGTCACAATATACGCCCGTCGAGGCAAGGCCAGTCAACAAGGGGAGATAACTCATCTTGACGTGATAAACATGTAAACCAAATTTGGTTAGGATCGGTCAGTTATTGCGTGGACAAGGATACAGAATGCCAAAATTAAAAATGGCCGCCAAGGGGAGATAAGTTATCGGAAATGTTTCAAAATAAATAGGCTTCTTCGTTTTGCCGTGATAAACCTGAAACGAGGAAAAGGAAAAGCCACGAAGGCCAGGTTTTTTTCCAAGCATAGACACTTGGATAACATAATTATACCCACTTTTTGTAGACTAGATGGCCGTGGCCTGCATGTCGCGCCTTGGGGCGAGGCATGGACACTAAAAAAAGATATAGTAGATGGAAAAACTTTAACCAAAAAACTTTAACCGGACACACGGACGTACGGACGGACAGACAGACGTATGCCAAAATGGTCACATGTTGGATAGTTGTATGTGGTGGGCACCCCTTGGTTATGAAGCTGTGAAAGTTTGGTGGTCCTAAGTGGTACAGTACCAAAGAAATGGACTTAAACACGAAAACTTAACATTGTAAACGCGAAAAGTTAACATTGAAAATGGCTAAGTCGACTGCGCGGATAAAATGGGTCAAGTTCAAAAAAAGGTAATATGTTGGATAGTGATATGTGGTGGGCACCCCTTGATTATGAAGCTGTGAAAGTTTGGTGGTCCTAGGTGGTATAGTAACAAAGAAATGGACTCGAACACGAAAACTTAACATTGATTGTGGAAGCCGCCCGTCCGCCCGTCCGCCCGGCTTTCGCCAATCCAATAGCCTGGATTTTTTTTCAAAAAACCGGGCTAAAAACCACAAAACCTGAAATAGCGACATAACAGTATACACTATAGTGCGTTTGTTTCTTCTTTACATGGGTTCATGAGTCTCCTTTTGGCATCTTAATCTCTATTTTAGATAGTGATAGTTATGAATTATTCTGAAAGTACACGTATTCAACTAGAAAATGACGCATTTAGCGCCCCTATTTGAGAAACTCTAACAAAAATAAACAGACAGACGGACGGACGTACGATCAATAGCGAGAGTAATTGTATTACTGTGGAAGGATGTATCATTATTAAGTAATACATGTGTGCAATATGAAGATGTTAGCTGAAGGCAAACATAAATTATAAAAACTTTCAAATAAATAAACAGACTGACGGGCGGATGTACGATCAGTAGCGAGGGTAATTGTATTAATGTGGGAGGATGCACTTATTTGCTATGAAGATTTAACCACATCATGAAGACAGGATGAGGATGATGACATTAATGTCCATTCAATAGCCAAGGTCATATAAAGTCGGGAGAACACATGTAGTGTGGAGAGAAATCGTAAGTCAGCATTGAATTACGAAGACATGATTTGGTGCGTTATTTGGAAAACTGTATCAATGCATATGAATGTTTAAGCTAATCTAGTGAAGGTTGAATGTTGCAGAGCTATAAAGTACTTAAAAACGTTAAATGGAATTTTACATAAATCTTTAAAGCAAATCTCTACATAATTTGACCTTGAAAATGTGGGGACTATGGGTATTGTGCACAATTAATATTGGGAGGATGATAAACATGCATATCAATTTTCATATCAATCCATAAAGATTGTGCAGAGACATAACATACGTAAAATCTTTCACGCAAATGTTCCAAATGAACAGACGGAAATTCTCTGGTGGCAAGGAACGCTAACGCCTTTCAATATTTTGTACACGGGTCAGCAAAATATGTATTACCTTCCAATTTACAAAGTACAAGTACAAACTATTTTACAATTAATGGAAAATGCAAATTTGGGCACAATTTGAATGATGAACTGTTGGAAAATGGCACAGGAAATTGCCATAGCCATCTAACGCAGTTGAATACTAGTGTTATGCAATACTAGTTGTGCAGTTATGTTACAATGTATAGTATTTATCTATATTGTCAATTTCACTGTCATGCTCATAGTTAAATTGGGCAAAAATGTGTGCGGCTTTTCAAAAAGGCCAGAGAATAGAAAAAATAGGAACATTTGGTCAGCAAATAGGAAAAAATAGGAATTGCTCAGAAAATAGGAAAAAATAGGATACTTGACGGCCTAGAAATGGTTAGAATTCCTCGGCGAGCCTCGAAAGTCCTACATGTTTTGTAGCCTTGCCTGATAAACCTGATATCAAAAGACACTGGCCTGGTATTGTCTGTGTAGGTACTCACCTTCGAGAGTGTGAAGCCACTGAATGGGGGTCTCCTCCATGCTACAACACAGAAACCCGACATTCATATGGGAATCTTGTGTCATGCTAGTCATGACAAAACATTACACGTTTGAACAAGAATGGCATGTATCCCATCGCTGTAGTGGTTGGATCATACACATGCAGGAGTATGGGTGGGACAGGGAATGAAAATATGAATGATAAGAAACATGCACATGAAGTTTCAAGAAGGACAATAATTCCGCCACGGAAGCGGTGTCGTGCCTGCCGAGGTATTTGACCGTAACATGGTCATGGACATGTGCTATAGTAAGCATCACAAAAGAGAAGTGCATGCTTAAAACACGTAAAAGGTCAAGGTTGAAGAAACTTGAAAGTGTTTCCACAACCATGTGAAGGTAAAAAAGGTCATGTTCATGGTAACATAAGTGAGTTCCAAATGCTTACATGTATCAAGTGTCCAAATATTGAAGCAATCCATCAAATAATATTAATGTTATACGATGATAAAGAAACTTGTACACATTTTGTGATGCAAAGAAATGGCTAAGCGTTTCCGCAAAACTTTGAAGGTACAAAAGGTCATGTTAATGGGGGCATGCATCAGTGTGTTCCAAATGCTCAGATGTATCAAGTGTCCAAATATTGAAGCAATCTGTCAAGTAATTTTAAAGTTATATCATGATGAAGAAACTTGTACAAACGTTTTGACGCAAAAAAATGGCTAATTGTTTCCGAAAAAATGTGAAGATAAATAAAGTTAAGTTCATGTTAATGGTGACATGAATGTTTCCAAATGCTCATATGTATCCAGTGTCCAAATATTGAAGCAATCAGTCAAGTAATATAAAGGGGAGGGGGTTATGTAATGGTGATCCTGGGGGGGGGGGGGGGGTGGGTGGGGGGGGGGGGGGGGGGGTGGGTTATGTGATGGTGATCCTGGGGATGGGTGTTAAGTGATTCTGGGGTGAGTGGGTTATATGATGGTGATCTTGGGGGTGAGTGGGTTTATGTGATCGTGATCCGGGGGTGAGTGGGTTATGTGATGGTGACCCTGTGGGTGAGTGGGTTATGTGATGGTGATCCTGGGGGTGGATGGGTTATGTGACGATGATCCTGGGGTTGAGTGGGTTATATGATGGTGATCCTGGGTGTAAGTGGGTTATGTGATGGTGATCCTGGGGCGAGTGGGTTTTATGTGATCATGATCCTGGGGTTGAGTGGGTTATGTGAGGTGATCCTGGGGGTGAGTGGTTTATGTGATGGTGATCCTGGGGATGAGTGGGTTAGTGATGGTGATTCCTGGGGGTGGGTGGGTTTTATGTGATGGTGATCCTGAGGGTGAGTGATTATGGTAATGGTGGATCCTGGGGTGAGTGGCTTATGTGATGGTGATGGGGGGGTGGGGGTGGGTGGGTTATGTGATGGTGATCCTGGGGTTGGAGTGGGTATGTGGTGGTGATCCTGGGGTGAGTGGGTTATGTGATGGTGATCCTGTGTGGGTGAGTGGGTTTTATGTGATGGTGATCCTGGGTGTAGAGTGGGTATGGGAGTGATGGTGATCCTGGGAGGTGGGTGGGTTATGTGACGGTGATCCTGGGGTGAGTGGGTTATGTGATGGTGATCCTGGGGGTGAGTGGGTTATGTGATGGTGATCCTGTGGGTGGAGTGGGTTATGTGATGGTGGATCCTGTGGGTGAGTGGGTTATGTGATGGTGATCCTGGGGTTTGAGTGGGTTATGTGATGGTGATCCTGGGGGTGAGTGGGTTATGTGACGGTGATCCTGGGGGAGAGTGGGTTATGTGATGGTGATCCTGGAGGTGTGGGTTATGTGACGGTGATCTTGGGGGTGTGAGTGGGTTATATGATGGTGATCCTGGGGGTGAGTGGGTAAGGTGATGGTGATCTGGGGTTGAGTGGATTATGTGATTGATGGGGGTGAGTGGGGGTATGTGATGGTGTATCTTTGTGAGTGGGTTATGTGACGGTGTTGATCCTGGGGTTGAGTGGGTTGTGATGTGACGGTGATCCTGGGGGTTGATGGGTTAGTGATGGTGAACATGGGTGTGGGTGGGTTGTGATGCATAGGCAGCGAATATTATTGGGGGGGGGGGTGGGGGGGGGGGGGGGGGCAAAGGGCCCAATGTTGCTAGGGGTGTCCGGGGGCATGCTCCCCTGGAAATCTTTGAAATCTAAGAGGTGTGAAACGCCATTTCCTGCATTCTCAGGGTCCAGTCTTGAAGACCCAAAGGGCCCGATGTTGCTAGGGGGTTCCGAGGGCATGCTCCCCCGTAAATATTTGAAATGTAAAAGGCCTGAAACGTCATTTCCTGCATTCTCAGCCAGTTTAAGGATGAGAAAATATGCTTTATTACTATATTATTGATCCTGGGAGTGAGTGGGTTATGTGATGGTGCTCCTGGAGGTGGGTGGGTTATGTGATGGTGATCCTGGGGGTGGATGGGTTATGTGATGGTGATCCTGGGGGTGGCTGGGTTATGTGATGGTGATCCTGGGGGTGGGTGGGTTAGTTTAAACAATATTTATTTCATACAATACATGCAAATTATACATGGATTTGAAAACAAGCTAATAGCTTATATTAATTCATATCCATACGAGATAATTACAACTTATTTACATACAAGGCAAAGGCATGTGCGCAAACAAGATTACAAGTACATAACATATCATGGATTAGTTATAATTCCCATTATTAGTTTTTTAACAAGAGTATGCACATGGTGTAGGTATATTAAATATATTTGGCATACTAGTATGTTGATTTTTTTTATTTCAAATTTTGTGATTGTGGTGGTGGATAAGTCTCAAGAAACATCGCTAAATGGTATTTGTATTGACCCCACGAGGACTTGCATATGTAGTACATACACATTAAATACATCTGTTCCCATGAGGGTCAGTATCGTGAACTGCGAAGAGCGGCCGCTTGCCAGCGTGAATTGTATTGTTTTGTTAGGGTGCTCGACTGCATGTAGTAGGAACGAAATTGGGCACTATATAAGACATATAATATGCAAGCGTATACGATATACGTTGCATATTATCTACAAACGCTTTGTAGATGCTATGAGTTTTTGTATTTGCAAGAACAGATGTGTGTTTTGTTCAAACGACAGGCGTTCATTTCAGTGAGATATTCTTGGCGTTGTCGTTCGTATTTTGCATTATTTGGTCTCTCATATTGCCTATATTAAAGAGCAGTGATGGTTTTGACATCGTCGTATTCATTCTATACTTAAATGCTGATAAACTAGGTACGTTCCTAATGTGGTCAGGTACGTTGTTCCATTCACGAATTGCTGATGGTAAGAACGAATTTCTGTACATTTGTGTCCGACAGAGGATCTTTGGAATGTTATCCGCATTTCGGAGATCGCAGCGATTTTGAGCTTGTATAGGAACGAGAATAGTTATATAGGATGGGGTGAGATTATTTTTCATTTTGTAGCGTGGGGTGAGATTATTTTTCATTTTGTAGCGTTCTATAAGTATATGCTTTTTTCTCCTAGTTGCTAGGAATTCCCATTTTCAATTGCGAAATAAATTGTCTAAGCTACATAGTTTTGTTGCCCCTGTAACAATTCGCGCAGCTTTGTTTTGAACAGCTTCAAGATCGTTTTTAAGTTCATTGGAGCAGTTGTCCCAAATATAATGTCGCCATATTCTAGAAGCGGGCGGATACATGTAAGATAGAGGCATTCTAAGCCCGACCTCTTTAGAAGAAACTCAAGCGAACGTGCCAATCCGTTGCCAGGCATTATTTAGGTAGCCGGCTATGTGGGTGTTCCATCTACCATAATCTGAGAAAGTTACTCCAATGTGTGTATGCTCAGTTATAGGGTCTAAAACTACATGGTTCATTATCAGATTAGAATGTTGAGGTTCGTTTTTCTTTTTGAAAATATCATGGTTTCTGTTTTAGATGGATTAAATGTAACCAACCATTTTAGAGAAGTGGCGGCAACGTTTTGGATCATCGATTACTATGTACAAGCTTGTGTCGTCTTCGAAAAGTATAATATTATATTTAATTTCAGTCACAATGTCATTTATATATACAAGGAAAAGAAGAGGGCCTAATATAGACACCCTGCGGCACACCGGCTGTTACAGGGGACAATTGAGACGATGCATTTGTGTAGACCACTCTCTGTTTTCGAGAAGACAATTATGATGCAAACCATGTATGAAGGTTGCCAGTAATGCCAGCAGAGGACAGTTTGTATAACAAACCAAGGTGCCAAACTCGGTCAAATGCTCTAGAAATATCACAGAAGACTGGTCGGACTTCTTTATCGTCTAAAGCTTTACATATGTCGTTGTAAATGTCAACTAACTGATTGATTGATGAATCCTTTAATGAATCCAGACTGAAATGACATTAGGATATTATTTTCAACAATAAAATTGTATAAATACGTATGGATACATCGCTCCATAAGCTTGCCAATGCAGCTTAGGAGAGAGATTGGTCGATAGTTTTGTGGATGTGATGGGTCGTTCTTTTTAAAGATTGGAATTGCATTTGCCAATTTCCATGCGAATAGGAAATGTGGTAAAGTAATTAAAGCATTGAAACATGTTGAGAGGGGGTTTGACAGCTCGTTTGCACCCTCGCGCAGTAAACTCAGAACAGAATATTTACATCGAAAAAACATATATTCATATATTCAGCCCTGCAATTAGAATAACCTGACCTGGTGCCATACCACACCAAGTCACTTGGCCCCTTCCCCTAGAATAAGATTACGAATAATCACAATCCTCACATAAGGGGTATAACCAGATTCAACTGTCACATACAAAATGCCAAAGACGTATGTGAAGGATGAACCCCGATCGATAAATTACCCATCGCATGCTCCCACCTACCACCCATCGGATCAATGAAAGATACAGCATCGCTAACATCTTCAGGTGAGATATAAATTGAAGAGAGTGTTCGTTGGGGGTTGTACAGGTGGTGGTAAATCTTGGTTGCTGTCATCGATGGACAATTGTCGGCAAAAGTATGAATTGAGGAGCTCAGTTTTGTTTTCTAATTAAACGGCGCAAATTATTATTGAACCATGGAATATCATTTGGTCGAATAGTTACCAGTTTGTTAGGAATATATTTGGCTGTTGCATCTGCAATTGTATTGGATATATTATTTGCTTTAGTGTCTGGGTTACCTGACCGGAGTAAATTATCCCAGTTACAGTTTTTTAGTATGTCTCTGTAATAATTGTAGTTACCTCTATCGTAGAGCCATATGCGCTTCTTACATATCAATATTTTTGGCTTGTCAAATTTCAAGACACAGACTGTTGGGCAGTGAAAGCGGACCAGGTCGGGGACGAATGGATCAGCAACGAAGCTTGTAAGGACATGGTTTGCATATTTAACTGGATTGGTCAGTAAGCGAGGTTTACGGAATACCCCCCGCGTGGGCCCAGGTACCCCTAAAATATGAAAAAATTTCCAAGTGTGTGGGCTTGTGACCTTGATTCTGGGCTTAGCGAGCGTGGCACGAACGTGAATTTGTCACAGGGTGGTAGAGGTCCATTGGAGCAATGCTTGTGTGAAATGTGAAGCAGATCCAAGCAAGGAAATACCGTAGAAGTTATAACCGATTTCTCTGATGTTAAGTTTTGTAAAGAGACTAAGTATGTGACCTTGACCTCCAGATCAGCGGGATTTATCACAGCATGATAGTACAGCCTTAGAGGAATGCATGCATGAAATGTGAAGCAGATCCGAGCAAGGAAATAGAAGTTATAACCGATTTGTCTGATGTTAAGTTTTGTAAAGAGACTCAAGTATGTGACCTTGACCAAGAGATCAGCGGGGATTTGTCACAGCATATGAAATATTAAGACTTTTCAATGAAAGAAATAGAAGTTATAACATATTTCTCTGATGTTAAGTTTTGTAAAGAGACTAAGTATGTGACCTTGACCCTGGGATCAGCGGGGGTTGGACAGTCATAGATTTGTCACAGCATGATAATACAACCTTAGAGGAATGCACAAGTGAAATAATAATAATTTTCAAAGAAGGAAATAGAAGTTATAACAATATTTCTCTGATGTTAAGTTTTGTAAAGTGACCATGTATTTGACCTTGACCTTGGGATCAGCGGGGGTTGGACGGTCGTGGATTTGGCACAGCATGGTAGTAGAGCCTTACAGGAATGCATGTGTGAAATATTAAGCATTTTAGATGAAGGAAATAGAAGTTATAACAATATTTCTCTGATGTTAAGTTTACGGACTAAGTATTTGACCGTGACCTTGGGATGTGCGGGGGTTGGACGGTCGTGGATTTGGCACAGCATGGTAGTAGAGCCTTACAGGAATGCATGTGTGAAATATCAAGCATTTTAGATGAAGGAAATAGAAGTTATAACAATATTTCTCTGATGTTAAGTTTACCCGGACGGACGGACAACCTGACTCCAGTATACCCCCCCCCACAACTCGTTGCGGGGGGTATAAATATTAAGCATTTTAGATGAAGGAAAAAGAAGTTATAACAATATTTCTCTGATGTTAAGTTTTGTAAAGAGACTAAGTATTTGACCTTGACCTTGGGATCTGCGGGGGTTGGATGGTCGTGGATTTGGCACAGCATGGTAGTAGAGCCTTACAGGAATGCATGTGTGAAATATTAAGCCTTTTAGATGAAGGAAATAGAAGTTATAACAATATTTCTCTGATGTTAATTTTTGTAAAGAGACCATGTATTTGACCTTGACCTTGGGATCAGCGGGGGTTGGACGGTCGTGGATTTGGCACAGCATGGTAGTAGAGCCTTACAGGAATGCATGTGTGAAATATTAAGCCTTTTAGATGAAGGAAATAGAAGTTATAACAATATTTCTCTGATGTTAAGTTTACGTACTAAGTATTTGACCTTGACCTTGGGATCTGCGGGGGTTGGACGGTCGTGGATTTGGCACAGCATGGTAGTAGAGCCCTACAGGAATGCATGTGTGAAATATTAAGCATTTCAGATGAAGGAAATAGAAGTTATAACAATATTTCTCTGATGTTAAGTTTACGGACGCACGGACGGACGCACGGACGTTCTTACGGTACTATACTTATGTGGCTTATCACATGTTAAATATTAGCCACATAAAAGGATTTTTAGCCACATAAAAGGAATTTTTAGGTGGCTAATTGTAACCAACCCTAACCTTTACTAAGTCCATAACCCTGTGGGGCTAGCCACATAAGTATAGTACCGTCAGGGCGGACGGACGGACGGACAACCTGACTCCAGTATACCCCCCCATAACTCGTGTTGTGGGGTGTATAATAAACATTAGTTCAATTAATGAAGACGAGTGTTCTGTAAAGTGGGTTGGTGTAGTGATGAGTTGCTCTGCGTTATACGAAGATATAAGTTGACTCATTTTGTTATCTGCAGAGTTGTGTATGTTAATGTTAAAATCACCTGCAACTAGGATATTATCATATGTGTGGTTATATGCTCAATCTATACAACAACAGAAGACAATTTTCCTTTCTTATATTCTAAGGATTTCCCCTCACAATGATGGATCTCACCGTCTGCTCAATTCGCCAATTTCCCACAAGGCTATGCTTATAACAACACCATTATCTGTACAAAATACCCGAGTCTACTACATCGAAAATAACCGTACTTGAACAAAGGAGAATCAAGTAGATACCGGTACCCCATAAAGTGTCAATTGTGACCACACATTTCAAGCGATAATCTCATTTTTGTCGGTACAGTTGTTTAGGTAGTACAGGGTTGGGAATGGTTCCAAAGCCTGGCAAAGGCCAAATTCTGAAATGGTTAAACAAATATATTTTTGCACCCACAAATGTGTAAATGTGTGCTTCCCATGTTGAAACATTAATATTTTTCTACGATTTTCAGGAACCTCAAATCCTGATTTCAGGATATATCATGAAAATTCTCACCACTGTAACAAGCAATACTAGATGGTCGGTAAATCCGACAAATGCTCCCCGATGATGCCTGGGTTGAAATTCAAAGTCCATTGACTCTGGGTATTGGTGTAGTATGCTTATTAATCACAACCAGATGGTCGCGGCCCTCATGTCGAGCCCGTCGAGGCATTTGATGGTCTTTATTTGAAGTTTGAATTAAGGGTTGAGGAGACATAAGGTATGTAAAAGCTTTAACGCACATTTTAAAGTCAGTTGACCTTGATCTTGGGCATGTGGCCACATGGGTGAGCTATAGAATGAAAATATGGATGATAATAAAGAATTACCAGTAGTTGAAGTTTTAAGTAAATCGGAGTAAGTGTTGTGGAGATATAAGGTATGTAAAAACTTTTGAATGCACAAAGTACGTGACCTTGAACGTGGGCATAGTGGGGGGCAGGATGATCGAGGATTTTTCACAGGGCGGTAGAGGACTATTAAATCAATGCATGTGTGAAATATCAAGCAAATGAGTGCAAGGAAACATTTACTCGATGGTTAAGGTTTCAAGGTGACCTTGACCCTGTGCTTAGCAGGGATGGGACAATCATGGATATGTCGAATGGCGGTAGAGGACCATGAGAGCAATGCGTGTGAAATATCAAGCAGATCCCTGTAAGCAAACAGAAAGCGCTAACGTTTCGGGACGGACATACAGACGCCAGTAACACTATATGCCCCCCCCCCCCTCATCACACACGTGGCGGGGGCATAAAAACAACAGACAACAGTTTTATCTGGATCCCTGTAGCCTTTTCACCAAAATCGCTAAGTACATGTATACTTATTTTGCTAAGGACACTTTTAGGGAGAAATTTTAAATTTAATGATAAATTCATTAATTTTTATTAAACTGAATTTATTACATTATCGCAGCCATTTTGGCTGTGATAATGTACTATATTCAGTATAATAATTTGCGTATTTTAAATCCTCAAATATATGCAGTTGTTAGTTCTATATGAAATAATGCATTTCGGAAAAAATAAATGATTACTCCCTTAAACTACACTTTGCTAGATAAGTATGCTTAGCAATTTTGATGAAATTGACTACTGATTTACCTTTGTGGTCGCACTTGGGGCGATCCTTCATACTGGCCTCCAATATCTGTGGATGGAGAGAAACATAAACAAAGATGGGGTAATGGTGTTTACAGGCCCATCAACACAGACGTGAATCATTTAGGACAAAACTGTCATAAAAAGTTGATGAACACAGAGCAAACTATAGACTGAGACAGTAGACATGTACGGTATGCAGACATCATTGACACATATAAAGATATATTTTTACTCACATCATTTGTGGGCCTATGGTGTTTAACAGCCAGTCAATGGCTACGGTCATTTAACAGACTCAAATCCCGTAGTTCACCTGTACAGATGGCGGAAAATCCCCAAATCAGGACTGAACATCTTCAGCAGGGATATATTGCTCATGGATGTATGGCAGTAGATGCGTGAGTCACTGGTATTGTATTGTACTGAAATATGTTTCATGTATAAATATTGTCTCTCATAATTATATACAGAATGTCAGTGGTACAGTATTTGCATGTCAGCATATCTGTTTTATGTGTACAAATGATGAGACATAAATGTGGAAGTGAATGGAGAAATAGGGCTTACGGCTTTTGCGACCAGGGTATCGATATATCAAGGTCTGCCTGTGCATCTGAAAAGTCTGATCAGGAGCTGCACTGTTCGCCATTCCATCAATGAAACAACATGTTTCTAACAAGCAATATAGATCATTATCAGGCTACACGAGTGTGTTATTTGGTCAGAAGCTACACTGGTACACATAAACCCCATTTCTCGACTCACAGTCACAAATAAAGAATGGCATGTACAGATGAGGCACATAATGCTATCTCGGAGAACATAGTGACAGTGAATATGAAAATAAAGAACTGGATCATTTAGCATATTCTGATTCACAACTGAAGGGCTTACAGAAAGAAGGGGAACTTAGCCCCCTTCTTCCACTGATTCCTTCAAATAGTTTCATACACAGGACTATGTAAGAACTAGATTGGTCAGTAAGCGAGGCTTACGGAATACCCCGCGTGGGCCCAGGTACCCCTAAAATATGTAACAAGAGCTGTAGGAGAACAGCATAGCTCGACTACGAGGGTTGTCGATGTACACATAGCTTGACAAACAAGGTGGCCGCGGCCTGCATAAAAACCTTAACCAAGGTTGAGTAAAAACCTTAACCAAGGGAAATTAAGTAAGTAATTGAAGGTTAAATGTAGGTCAATGTGGCCGCGGCCTGCATAAAAACCTTAACCAAGGTTGACTAAAAACCTTAACGAAGGGAAATAAAGTAAGTAATTCGAGGTTAAATGTAGGTCAATGTCAGATATAGGTTAGGGGTTATTGATGTACATCACTAGGAGATGAAGTTTTCCAAGTATGGTTGCTGTAGGCCCAGGAATATTCCATATACAAGCTTGACTAAAAACCTTAACCAAGGGGAAATAAGAAAGTAATCCAAGGATAAAAGTAGGTCAAGGTCAAATATAGGTCAGGGATTATTGATGTACATCACTAGGAGATGAAGTTATCCAAGTATGGTTGGTGTAGGGCCAGGAGTATTGCATCTACAAGCTTGACTAAAAACCTTAACCAAGGAGAATTAAGTAAGTAATTCAAGAGGAAATGTAGGTCAAGGTCAAATATAGATCAGGGGTTATTGATGTACATCGCTATGATAAAAGGTTGTCCAAGTATGGTGTTAGTATGCACAATAGTATTCCATGTACAAGCTTGACTAAAAACCTTAACCAAGGGAAATTAAGTAAGTAACTCAAAGTTAAATGTAGGTCAAGGTCAAATATAGGTCAGTGGTTGTTGATGTACATGACTAGGACATGAAGTTGTCCAAGTATGGTGGGTGTAGGGGCAGGAATATTCCATATACAAGCTAGACTAAAAACCTTAAACAAGGGGAATTAACTAAGTAATTGAAGAGGAAATGTAGGTCAATGTCAAATATAGATCAGGGGTTATTGATGTACATCCCTATGAGAAAAGGTTGTCCAAGTATGGTGTCTGTATGCACACTAGTATTCCATGTACAAGCTTGACTAAAAACCTTAACCAAGGTTGACTAAAAACTTTAACCAAGGGGAATTAACTATGTAATTCAAGGTTAAATGTAGGTCAAGGTCAAATATAGGTCAGGGGTTGTTGATGTACATCACTAGGAGATGAAGTTGTCCAAGTATGGTGGGTGTAGGGCCAGGAATATTCCATATACAAGCTTGACTAAAAACCTTAACCAAAGGGAATTAACTAAGTAATTCAAGAGGAAATGTAGGTGAAGGTCAAATATAGATCAGGGGTTATTGATGTACATCCCTATGAGAAAAGGTTGTCCAAGTATGGTGTCTGTATGCACACTAGTATTCCATATACAAGCTTGACTAAAAACCTTAACCAAGGGGAATTAACTAAGTAATTCAAGAGGAAATGTAGGTCAAGGTGAAATATAGATCAGGGGTAATTGATGTACATCAAATGAGAAAAGGTTGTCCAAGTCTAGTGTCTGTATGCACCATAGTATTCCATGTACAAGCTTGACTAAAAACCTTAACCAAGGTTGACTAAAAACCTTAACCAATGGGAATTAACTAAGTAATTCAAGGTTAAATGTAGGTCAAAGTCAAATATAGGTCAGGGGTTCTTGATGTACATCACTAGGAGATAAAGTTGTCCAAGTATGGTTGGTGTAGGGCTAGGAGTATTCCATCTACAAGCTTGACTAAAAACCTTAACAAAAGAGATAATTAATTCAAGAGGAAATGTAGGTCAAGGTCAAATGTAGGTCAAGGTCAAATATAGATCAAGGGTTATTGATGTACATCCCTAGGAGATGAAGTTGTCCAAGTATGGTGGGTGTAGGGCCATGAGTGAGTGAGTGAGTGAATAGGGTTTAACGTCCGCTTTTCTGACATAGAGGTACAAGCCTCAGGGAGTCTACACGCAGACGGGTCAACGGGGTCGTGTCCCGTGTCCACCTGTCCAAGGGGGGTAAATCCCAACTTCAGAACTCAATATTTACAATCAAAAATAATATATTCAGTCCTGAAATTAGAACAACCTGATCTGGTGCCAGGCCCTCGCCACACCAGCATCATTTATCCCATCCCCTAAAAGTAATAGGATTAGTGCTAATCTTACTTTTATATATGGGGCATAGCCTGACTCAACTCTCACATACAAGAAAGCCAAAAATGTACATGAGGGCCAAATCCGGTATAGTGGGTTCCGGAAAGTATGAACCCAATCGTTAAGCCAGTTTAGTCGCCTTTTACGACAAGCAATGGCTACTGCAGCACTATTCTCAGGATCAGTTGATCCCGCCCCGGTGCCTGCACGGGGCAGATAGGGCCATGAGTATTCCATCTACAAGGTTGACTAAAAACCTTAACCAAGGGGAATTAACTAAGTAATTTAAGAGGAAAAGTAGGTCAAGGTCAAATATAGATCAGGGGTTACTGATGTACATCACTAGGAGATAAAGTTGTCCAAGTATGGTTGGTGTAGGGCTAGGAGTATTCCATCTACAAGCTTGACTAAAAACCTTAACGAAAGAGAATTAACTAAGTAATTCAAGAGGAAATGTAGGTCAAGGTCAAATGTAGGTCAAGGTCAAATATAGATCAAGGGTTATTGATGTACATCCCTAGGAGATGAAGTTGTCCAAGTATGGTGGGTGTAGGGCCAGGAGTATTCCATATACAAGCTTGACTAAAAACCTTAACCAAGGTTGACTAAAAACCTTAACCAAGGGGAATTAACTAGGTAATTCAAGGTTAAATGTAGGTCAAGGTCAGATATAGGTCAGGGGTTGTTGATGTACATCACTAGGAGATAACGTTGTCCAAGTATGGTTGGTGTAGGGCCAGGAGTATTCCATCTACAAGGTTGACTAAAAACCTTAACCAACGGGAATTAACTAAGTAATTCAAGGGGAAATGTAGGTCAAGGTCAAATATAGATCAGGGGTTACTGATGCACATCCCTAGGAGATGAAGTTGTCCAAGTATGGTGGTGTAGGGCCAGGAGTATTCCATATACAAACTTGACTAAAAACCTTAACCAAGGGGAATTAACTAAGTAATTGAAGAGGAAATGTAGGTCAAGGTCAAATATAGACCAGGGGTTATTGATGTACATCCCTATGAGAAAAGGTTGTCCAAGTATGGTGTCTGTATGCACAATAGTATTCCATGTACAAGCTTGACTAAAAACCTTAACCAAGGGGAATTAACTAAGTAATTCAAGAGGAAATGTAGGTCAAGGTCAAATATAGATCAGGGTTTATTGATGTACATCACTAGGAGATGAAGTTGTCCAAGTATGGTGGGTGTAGGGCCAGTAGTATTCCATATACAAGCTTGACTAAAAATCTTCACCAAGGCGTGACGGTGACACCGACGCCGGGGTGACAACATAAGCTCTACTTATTCTTCGAATAGTCGAGCTAAAAATGTCAAAATGTGTGGGCTTGACAATGACTCTGGGCTTAGCGGGAGTGTCATGAACGTGAATTTGTCACAGGGTGGTAGAGGTCCATTGGAGCAATGCGTGTGTGAAATGTGAAGCAGATCCGAGCAAGGAAACAGAAATTATAAGCCATTTACCCAGCGTTAAGGTTTCGAACGCACCATGTCTGTGACCTTGACCCTGGGCTTAGCGAGGGCGGACGAATGTGGATTTGTCACAGGGCAGTAGAGGACCATTGGAGCAATGCGTGTGTGCAATGTGAAGCAGATCCGAGAAAGGAAACAGAAATTATAAGCCATTTACCCAGCATTAAGGTTTTGAACGCACCAAGTCTGTGACCTTGACCCTGGGCTTAGCGGGGGCGGGACGAATGTCGATTTGTCACAGGGCGGTAGAGGACCATTGGAGCAATGCGTGTGTGCAATGTGAAGCAGATCCGAGCAAGCAAACAGAAATTATAAGCCATTTACCCAGCGTTAAGGTTTTGAACGCACCAAGTCTGTGACCTTGACCCTGGGCTTAGCGGGGGCGGGACGAATATGGATTTGTCACAGGGCGGTAGAGGACCATTGGAGCAATGCGTGTGTGCAATGTGAAGCAGATCCGAGCAAGGAAACAGAAATTATAAGCCATTTACCCAGCGTTAAGGTTTTGAATGCACCAAGTCTGTGACCTTGACCCTGGGCTTAGCGGGGGCGGGACGAATATGGATTTGTCACAGGGCGGTAGAGGACCATTGGAGCAATGTTGTGTGCAATGTGAAGCAGATCCGAGCAAGGAAACAGAAATTATAAGCCATTTACCCAGCGTTAAGGTTTCTAACGCACCAAGTCTGTGACCTTGACCCTGGCCTTAGCGGGGGCAGGACGAATGTGGATTTGACGCAGGGCGGTAGAGGACCATTGGAGCAATGCGTGTGTGCAATGTATAGCAGATCCGAGCAAGGAAACAGAAATTATAAGCCATTTACCCAGCGTTAAGGTTTCGAACGCACCAAGTCTGAGACCTTGACCCTGGGCTTAGCGGGGGCGGGACGAATGTGGATTTGTCACAGGGCGGTAGAGGACCATTGGAGCAATGCGTGTGTGAAATGTGAAGCAGATCCGGGCAAGGAAACAGAAATTATAAGCCATTTACCCAGCGTTAAGGTTTCGGGACGCGTACGTACGTATGTACGTACGCACGCACGCACGCACGCCGGTAACTCTATATGCCCCCCTCACCATTCGGTGGCGGGGGCATAAATATGAAGGTATTCGCTGTAAATAAACAGAAGTTACACAACATTTATCCCAACATTAAGTTTATGAACATGCTAGGTTTGTGACCTTGACCTTGGGGTAAGGGTTGGGTGTTGGGTCGTGGATTTGCTACAGCATGATAGAGGGTCATCTGGGGAATGCATGTATGAAATATCAAGGCATTCCTTGAAAGGAAATAGATGTTATAAAACAGTTACCCCAACGTTAAGTTTATGAATGTGCTAAGTTTGTGACCTTGACCTTGGGGTAAATGTTGGGCGGTGGGTCATTGATTTGCTACAACATGATAGAGGGTCATCTGAGGAACGCATGTATGAAATATCAAGGCGTTCCATGAAAGAAAACAATGTTATAAGACATTTACCCCAACGTTAAGTTGATGAATGTGCTAAGTTTGTGACCTTGACCTTGGGGAAAGGGGTGTGGGGTGGGTCATGGATTTGCTATAGCACGATAGAGTATCATCAGATGAATGCATGTGTGAAATAGCAAAGCGTTCCCGGTAAAGAAACAGAAGTTATAACAAGAGGGCCATGATGGCCCTAATTCGCTCACCTGACTCCATGAACACCAGAGGAGAATGTGACATTGAGTTCATGTGTTTTAAAAAAATTGTGCTATTTTTAGATGGCGGTCATCTTGGATTAAGCGATGACTCATTTTACAAAATCTGAAAATGCTTCACCCAGCATCGGCCATGTGGTTCCTGAGAAAAAGACGTTAAAAATCTTGAATAAATGGACCTTTTGGTGGCCATATGGATGACATAATCATCCGATTCCGACAAATATTGCACCAGAGTGATCGCCTCATTGATACCTTCAATTTGATATACGACATGACCATATTCAGTTAAAAATAAAATTTGACCCCAATTTGACCCCACGGGCCACGCCCATTTTGACCACGGGTCACCATTTTAACAACTTTCAAAGGCAGACAATGTACATCGATCATTCCTACCAAGTTTCGTCGAAATCCGGCTAGCGGTTCAGGAGAAGAAGATTTTTTAAGAATTTATGCTATTTTTAGACGGCGGCCATCTTGGATTAGCGATGACCTCCATTTTATCAAATCTGAAAAGGCTGGCTCACCCATGGACCATAACTTTTAAGTTTGGCTACCATGGGCCAGCGGTTCATGTGGAGAAGAATTTTGAAATCTCTAATAAAAGAACGACCTTTTGACATTTCGGCGGCCATCTTGGATGACATAACAATCCGATTTGGACAAAAAATGTACCAGAGTGATCGCCTCATTGATACCTTCGATTTGATATATAACATGACCATATTCGGTCAAAAATAAAATTTGACCCACGGGCCACGCCCATTTTTGACCCCGGGGTCACCATTTTAACAACTTTGAAAGAGCATTGTACATCGATCATTCCTACCAAGTTTCGTCGAAATCCATCTAGCGGTTCATGAGAAGAAGATTTTTTAAAAATTTATGCTATTTTTAGACGGCGGCCATCTTGGATTAGCGATGACCTCCATTTTAACAAATCTGAAAAGGCTTCACACATGGACCATAACTTTTAAGTTTGGCTACCATGTGCCAAGCGGTTCATGTGAAGAAGAATTTTGAAATCTCTAATAAAAGAACGACCTTTTGACCTTTCGGCGGCCATCTTGTATGACATAACAATCCGATTTTGACAGAAAATGCAACAGAGTGATCGCCTCATTGATACCTTCAATTTGATATATGACATGACCATATTCGGTCAAAAATAAAATTTGACCCCAATTTGACCCCACGGGCCACGCGCATTTTTGACCCCGGGGTCACCATTTTAACAACTTTGAAAGAGCAATGTACATCGATCATTCCTACCAAGTTTCGTCGAAATCCGGCAAGCGGTTCATGAGAAGAAGATTTTTTTAAGAATTTATGCTATTTTTATTTTAGACGGCGGCCATCTTGGATTAGCGATGACCTCCATTTTAACAAATCTGAAAAGGCTTCACCCATGGACCATAACTTTTAAGTTTGGCTACCATGGGCCAAGCGGTTCATGTGAAGAAGAATTTTGAAATCTCTGATAAAAGAACGACCTTTTGACTTTTCGGCGGCCATCTTGGATGACATAACAATCCGATTTCGACAAAAAATGCACCAGAGTGATCGCCTCATTGATACCTTCAATTTGATATAGAAATGACCATATTCAGTCAAAAATAAAATTTGACCCCAATTTGACCCCACGGGCCACGCCCATTTTTAACCCCAGGGTCACCATTTTAACAACTTTGAAAGAGCAATGTACATCGATCATTCCTACCAAGTTTTGTCGAAATCCGGTTGGCGGTTCTTGAGAAGAAGATTTTTTAAGAATTTGTGCTATTTTTAGATGGCGGCCATCTTGGATTACGTAATGACGTCATTTTAACAATTTTGTAATCCCCCTACCTAAGGACCATGACCATGAAGTTTGGTGACCATAGGCCCAATGGTTTCCGAGGAGAAGACGTTTGAAAATGTTCACGGACGACGACGGACACATTGCGGTAACAATAGCTCACATGAGCTTCGCTCAGGTGAGCTAAAAAGACATTTACTCCAACGTTATGTTTATGATGTTGATCTTGGGGAAAGGGTGTGGGAGGGGGGGGGGGGGCATGGATTTGCTGTAGCACAATACAGGATCATCAGATGAATGCATGTATGAAATATCAAAGTGTTCCCTGTAACGAAACAGAAGTTACACAACATTTACCCCAAAGTTTATGATCATGCTAAATTTGTGACCTTGACCTTCGGGTAAGGGTTGGGCGGTGGGTCATGGATTTGCTATAGCACAATAGAGTATCATCAGATGAATGCATGTATGAAATATCAAGGCGTTCCATGAAAGGAAACAGATATTATAAGACATTTAAACCAACGTTAAGTTTATGAATGTGCTATGTTTGTGACCTTGTCCTTGGGGAAAGGGGTGGGTCATGGATTTGCTATAGCATGATAGAGTATCATCAGATGAATGCATGTATGAAATATCAAGGCGTTCCATGAAAGGAAACAGTATTATAAGACATTTAAACCAACGTTAAGTTTATGAATGTGCTATGTTTGTGACCTTGTCCTTGGGGAAAGGGGTGGGTCATGGATTTGCTATAGCACGATAGAGTATCATCAGATGAATGCATGTATGAAATATCAAGGCGTTCCCTGTAAAGAAACAGAAGTTATAAAAATACATTTACTCCACCGTTAAGTTTATGATGTTGATCTTGGGGAAAGGGGTGGGGAAAGGGGTGGGGGAGGGGGGTCATGGATTTGCTGTAGCACAATAGAGGATCATCAGATGAATGCATGTATGAAATAACAAAGAGTTCCCTGTAAAGAAACAGAAGTTACACAACATTTACCCCAACGTTCAGTTTATGAACAGGCTAAGTTTGTGACCTTGACCTCGGGTGGTGGGTTGGGTGCTGGGTTGTGTATTTGCGACAGCATGATAGAGGGTCATCTGAGGAATGCATGTATGAAATATCAAGGCGTTCCATGAAAGGAAACAGATGTTATAAGACATTTACCCCAACGTTAAGTTTATGAATGTGCTGTAAGTTTGTGACCTTGACCATGGGGTAAGGGGTGGTCATGGATTCACTATAGCACAATAGAGTATCATCAGATGAATGCATGTATGAACTATCAAGGCGTTCCATGAAAGGAAACAGATGTTATAATACATTTACCCCAACGTTAAGTTTATGAATGTGCTAAGTTTGTGACCTTGACCTTGGGGAAAGGGGTGTGGGGTGGGTCATGGATTTCCTATAGCACGATAGAGTATGATCAGATGAATCCATGTATGAAGTATGAAGGCGTTGCCTGTAAGTAAACAGAAGTTACACAACATTTACCCCAACGTTAAGTTTATGAACATGCTAAGTTTGTGACCTTGACCTTGGGGTAAGGGTTGGGTGGTGGATCGTGGATTTACTACAACATGGTAAAGGGTCATCTGAGGAATGCATGTATGAAATATCAAGGCGTTCTATGAAAGGAAACAGATGTTATAAGACATTTACCCCAACGTTAAGTTTATGAATGTGCTAAGTGTGTGACCTTGGGGAGGGGGATATCCGGGAAGAACAAATTGAGGGGGGGGGGGGGATCATAAAGATAATATTGAGGGGGGGGGGGGGGGTATTTGGAAGATAAGATAATATTGAGGGGGGTATGGAAGAGAACATTTAGGGGGGGGGTATCTGGGAAGATAATATTGAGGGGTTGGGTAGGGTATGGATGTCAAGATTTTTTTTTTTAAAAATTGATTTTTATGGGTTGTTTGGTATCAAATTAAAGCTAAGGAATGTAGTTGTACAATGCAAGTATCAAGATATTTTGATTAGTTAAGAAGTTATTCAATTTTGAAATTGGAGAACTTCGGAAATGTTCTGACCATTTTCTGCCGATTTTGAATTTAAAGATATATTTTGTTTTAAACGTGTAGAATGGAGTGTTTGGTATCCAATTAAAGGTATTGAAGAATGCAAAAAATGGAAGTTGTTTCATCAATATATCTTGATTGGTTAAGAAGTTATTCAAATTTTTATTTCCAGAAATAACAAATTTTCTCAAAAAAATATTGCCAATTTTGAATGTAGTGAATATTTTTTCAAAAACAAAAGTGTGCATTATGGAGTGTTTGGTATTAAATTATAAAGGTATTGAAACAATGCAAAACAATGTAAGTTGTTTCATCAAGATATCTTGATTGGTTTAAGAGTTATTACATTTTTAAAATTTGGGGGGAAAAAGCAACGTTTTTTTGTGCCGAGATCTTAAACCGGATAATATACATGCACCACTTGATAGTAAGTAGCTCAATTATTTTTTGCACAAAGATGTTCATGTCAAGATTATAATGTGTTAATGAATGAATAGAGCTGTTTGGTGTTTTATAACATGTTTTGATTTAAATATTACTAGTTAATCGCTAACTGAATATTAATGGCCGAACTAATGAATGGACCGAATTACAAAAACTTTTATCTATCCAAAATATAGGCCGGCGGTGGGATTAACTAAGATAGTGCGCTCTCATTTAATTAACCAACAATTAGTCAACAGTGGCTCTCATACACGGATTGATTGATAATTTGTGTTTAACGGCATATCAACAGCTAATATCACTTAAGGCTTGGCCAACGGGTCTATCACGTATGTAATGTGTTCATAATGAGAGAAATTCCCAAAACCAGGACAGAATATTTACAGAAAAATCATTATTCAGCCATGAAATTAGAATATCCTATCCTGGTGCTAGGTCCATTCCACACCAGTCACTTAGCACAACCACAAAAGTAGTATGATCAACACTAAAGTAATTTGATCTGACATGTGGCTGCAGAGGCAATAAGAAAATGTGGCTTGTCGGCACACAAATGCCCACGGTGGCAGCTTGGAGAAACTGTCAAAGTTAATTAACCAAGTGATACGATTTCACAAGCGTAGTTGTGAAGGTCAAAAGGTCAAGGTCATATTAAGGCCAGCATGGATGTGTGGCAGTTGTCCACATGTATGATGTATTAAAATATTAAAATATTAAAGTAATCCATCAAGGGAAATAGAAGTGATGACAGAAATGAGAAACTCAGGCAAATTTCTTAATGTGTGAAAAAGTTGTGACGGTCAATGTCATAAAAATGGCAGCATGGATGTGTGACGTTTTTCCACAGGTATGCTGTGTTGAACTGTTTATGTTCAAAGTATATAGAAATTATGACAGTTTGTTGGTGTTTAACGGCCTATCAAGCAGCTACATAAGGTCATACATATAAGGTCGTGCCAACGGGTTCGATTCCGATTAATCATATTACTCAGATAAGGGGTACAACTCTCACATACAAGAAAACCAAAGATGTACACGAGGGCCAAACTAGGTCTCCGGTCGGGATTCTGTTAAGGAAGAATCCTGATTGTTAAATTACCCATCGCATGCTCCCACCGGTTACCCACGAAGAAATGAATAACTCTTGTGAACTTCTTAACGTGTGAAAAAATTCAAAGTTGTGGTCAAAAGGTGAAGGTCATATTAAAGGCAGCATGGATGTGTGGCAGTTGTTCAGAAGTATGCTGTGCTTTAAAATATTTAACTAATCTAATCCTATCTAACTAATCCTTAAAGTGATATAGAAGTTATGACAGAATTGACCGGCGAACCTCTTAATGGAAACTGGGGGGAGGGGGTCAATATTTTAGCTGTAAACTTCTACCCTACATGTACATCTATTTGGCCTTTGGGCCTGTTGGAGAAAGGAAGAATAGGAAGCTGCTTTTCGACGAACCGTCTCGAAGGACGTAGATAGGGTTTTGTAGACGCCCCACCCAACGGCCCAGGAATTCGACTTTGCGCTGGAATAATTCGCACTTTTTCGGCTTCAATTTTAGCTGGTACAGCCGGAGCCTTTGAAATAACTCTCTAAGAGTTACTAGGTGCTCCCTGAAAGTTCTTCCCATTGCTAAAATGTCGTCGAGGAAGGCGATCACTGATTTCCAGGTTAGCCCTCTTAACACCAGGTTGATGGCCCGCGAAAACGTGGCTGGAGCGTTGCAGAGCCCAAAACTCATCCTCGCGAATTCGTACAATCCGTACTTGGTGCTGAACGCCGTTTTCTTTTGATCTTCAGGTCGGATTCGAATCTGGTAATATGCCGAGTTGGCGTCGAGCTTAGAAAACCAAGTCTGGCCGCCCTAGCATATCCGTACAATCCTCAATTAACGGGATAGGATACACGTCCTTGACACCGACATCGTTCAACGCTCGATAGTCCAGGCACATCGCACATTACCGTCCCGCTTCCGTATTAGAACTGGAGCTGAATGACCATTCCGACATTGATGGTTTGTATATACCCGCATCTACATTTTCTGTAGATGCTCTTTCCTCCTCCTTGACAAATGAGAATGGAGTCCGACGCATTCGTTGTTTGATGGGCTTGGCCTCACGCGTGTCAATGGAATGTTTCCACAGCTGTAAAATTTCCAAGATCAAACTCATCTGCTGCAAAAACATCTTGAAATTCAATTAATAATGCTTGCAATTCTTGCTGTTGATTTGGTGACAATTCTCCTACAGATCTAGAATATAAATTTACGAGGTGTTCAGGAAGGGTCGATATATCATCAGCTTCTTGTACGTTTGCACAGAAAAAATCCGGCCTCAGCACTTCTCCCAATGGGCCTCCCTTGGACAAGAAATGGTCATCTGTAACCTCCGATTCCTCCATCATCTCTAATGTATCTGGGGTTGAGGTGGTTGTATTCTTAGTTTCAGCTCCCGAAAAAACATATGTAGATGGGACCCTGGGCAGAACAGGGACTACCTGTGCTAAATGAGCAATACCTATATGTTGGTCTTTGTGGAGTGTTGTGTGATGGTTGTTCAAGTTAATCACCTGAAGGTCTACTTTAGAGTTTTGTGAGTGATAAGAAGAGGGTATCCATACGGACTCCCTCTGAACTTGGGTTTCCACCACAAATGAACCTTCATCCATCTGTTGATCAAGACAACACGACACTCTGGCCACTGAATTGGGTGGGACAACTACCTTTTTATGTACCGACACCTCGGCTGTCTTTGTACCCTTGAACCCAGGATCTAACATGGCAACTTTGGAACCACCTATCACAATGAAAGAATTTGGAATATCTATTTTAGCCCCATGACGCGTCAGGAAGTCTATTCCCAGCAGCATATCGTCTTGTATGGGAGCTACATATATATTTTCCGTGAAGTCCTGATCCCCTATTGTGATAGTGACAGGGCCTACAATAAAACCTTTCATTTGTAGTGTCCTACCCGCCGTGTTCATTGTTATGTGTTTAATAACTTTACCCGGGCTAGAGATATTTCGATACACTTTGTCTGAGATAAGGGTTATTTCTGCAGCAGTGTCAATGACTGCAGGAACGGCATAACCTTGCACCCTTACTGGGATCCTACACATGGAATCCGAGCGCACTTGGCACACTATAAAGTTTGTTTCTATCTCGGAATCCGAGTTTTTGCTCGGAGACAGAGACCGACTAAGTGCTTCCGGCATTCCCTTACTAAGGAACGGCTCAGTGGATAGTGGGCTCCCATCTACTACATCGAACAGACTTCTCGCCCCGTTCGTATCCCTTGAACTCTCTACACTGCTGGACCAGTAAAACCCTCCACCCCTAAATGTGGTAGGGTCCCTTGTGTACCACGAGCGTGGTTTGTTAGCAGACTCAACTTTCAGCCCAATACCAAGGTTGGCTGTGTGTAAAGACTTGTAGGTGTGGGGGTGCAACTTATTTGCAGTTGGGTGGCATTGTCCAGCGTTGATGTCATTTGAGTCTTCCAGAGATATCGCGTCATTACACTGGAACCCCCGATTATCTGTGGTGTTGGTATCAGGCTTGAGGCCTTTATATACTGACGACTGGGTCGGGCCTAGGCCTCGGAGTCCGACCCGCTGTCGTTTAAAGGGTCCTCGTGGTCAATGTTGTCCACGTAAGAAACCTTTCACTTCTGAAGAGTGTGTCGCTGTTCTTCCGGTAACTTTGGGCAATCACGTTTAAAGTGACCCGTTTGCCCACAGTAAAAACATTGGAATCTCTCCGACGAGGTTGCGGGTGTTCCTGGACGTCTTGCTGGCGATTGTCTCGGCGAGAATGATCTCCCTCGTCGGTTCATAATGTGGGTTGTCAGTTGGTCCAATTTATTTGCAAGAGTGTCCAGTTTGGAATCCAGACCTCCCACCTGTTTCTCCAGTGATTTTCTGGGAGCCGCGGCTACTGAGACGGCTGGAATGTTATTGGTGATGGCCGCCACCGAGGGACCTGATTCATCCGTATTCTCCGACACTTGCAGGACGTCCCTACCCCGATTCTTACCATACATTAATGTGTGAGTGTGGATGGCCCATTTCATTTTATCTATGGCATCCTCTAGCGAACCGGGTCGCATATTAGCCACACTCTCACCCGCCTCCTTGTTTGTGGCGCCATGACAGAACTTCTGTATTGTCCGACGTGTCATATAATCCTCTGGTAACGTCTGGAATGCTTTAGAGGTGATGGTCAACAATCGGTCAGACCAGTCGTCTATAGTTTCCTCTGGCTGCTGGCGGGCACTGTTAAATGACATCATCAGCGTTTCCGGGAGTTCACGGATGCAGAAGCGTCGTTCCATTCTCCCGATGAGGTCGTTGTACCATATCCCGGGAGTTTTCTCTACAGTCAGGGCATAGAAGTCACTTGCTTTGCCCTCCAGACACCAGCAAAGGTTTTCCTTCTTTTCCGCATCATTCCAAGTATTCATTCTCGCGAACTTTGCGAATTTGATGAGGAATGACTGCCAGCTCCCTGTACCATCATATGATACCGACTTCGGAAAGTTAGGGATCCTAAGTTGTTCCCTCTCCCTCTCTTGCCGATATGGGCGTTTGGCGTGCGGGTGGATCTGCCTGCCTGTACGGGTCGGCCGGTGCTGGCGTTATAGGTGATGATGAGTGGAGCGTATGGTGTTGGTATTTGTCCAAACCAAACGGTGTGTTGGCCAATATGGGTTCATATTTGGTCCAGTATCTGGTGAACCCAATTGATGAGCATACATTGGGGGGTATGGGGAATGACCAGGGGCCCATCCATACATTCCTGGACCAGGGGCAGGCGGATACGGGTACTCAGATCTTGTATCCCCCATGAACGTAGTCTTTGGTCTAGCAATATGGCCAGGTTCATCCCTGAGGGGTGGTGTCATTTGCTTATTGCGCAAATGGCTAGGTGGTCCTTTCAGATCTGCCTTGTCAATTGCCCGAGACAATTTTTCAATAGCAGCTGCTGTTGAACTGGGATGTTGCTCCTGGCTATTTTGAGAGGATTGATCATCATCATCCTCCTCCCGGTTGTCATCAAATTCCAGATAACTCCAGAGATCCGGATCTACTCGCATGTGCGGGATACTCTGAAACTGTGACCTTGTTATTGTTCCCTTACATTTTTCCCTAAGGTTAACAACAGCTTGAGCCAATTTAGAGCCCATCCCTGGTAGAGATTGTAGTTCCTCTACGGATGCTAAATCTACATGTATTTTAGTTGGAGCTGACAAAGCCATTGTGTTAATTTGGGACCGAAGCGGAAATGATAGGTCAATGTGTCAAGTTTCAAGTAAATTCCACTCTGTATTGGTAGGAACAGGAGAATATTACTATCTTGAAAGTTGCTGAACCGGGCCAATAACCAGTGCCGCACCGGAAGTCGTTACAGTACTTTTTTTAATTATGCTTGAACGTGAAACACTCAGATTGTTATGATCTTTAATTCTTACCTATTATTTTATCCTATTCCCTAATGAAAGAACCGCCTATATTCATTCAACTCAACTGTAGCTTTTTGAATTGACCAGGTAAATTCAATAAATACTGCCGTATTTGTCTAATGAAAGACAGCAAGTAAATGTTAGGGAAACTAAATTTTAGCGATGTAATAAGCCTTAGAAAAAACATAGTTTACTACTGTAGTTGTTTTTAATCCTGGTTGACCATTTCCTCGTTACGGTTCAGATGTGAAACGTGTCCCTAAACCCTGTTTACAGTTCAATGCTAATGTGACTCAAAAGTCTACGAGTTTACAATTCCCCAATCGCCAAGTTTAGCTTGGACGAGCACGAGTCAACAATTCATGCTGATCTAACCCTTTGCAAGGTCCGACTACAATATGAATTCACAACAGATATTGTTTATTGAACAATCAACAACTCATATCGGTCTAACCCTTTGCAAGGTCTGACTACAATATGAATTATCGTTGATCCCTCAATTCACAACGGATATTGTTGTCGACTACAATATGAATTCACAACGGATATTGTTGTTTATTGGACAATCAACAACTCATATCGGTCCAACCCTTTGCAAGGTCTGACTACAATATGAATTCACAACGTATATTGTTGTTTATTGGACAACCAACAACTCATATCGGTCTAACCCTTCGCACCAGATATTGTTTATTGGACAATCAACAACTCATATCGGTCTAACCCTTCGCAAGGTCTGACTACCATATGCATTATCGTTGATCACCTCAATTCACAACGGATATTGTTGTCGACCACAATATGAATTCACAACGGATATTGTTGTTTATTGGACAATCAACAACTCATATCGGTCTAACCCTTCGCAAGGTCTGACTACAATATGAATTATCGTTGATCCCCTCCATTCACAACGGATATTGTTGTCTACAAAATCGGACAATCAACAACTCATATCGGTCTAACCCTTTGCAAGGTCTGACTACAATATGAATTCACAACGGATATTGTTGTTTATTGGACAATCAACAACTCATATCGGTCTAACCCTTTGCAAGGTCCGACTACAATATGAAATTAATTGTTGATCAATTTATTGCTGTCTAGATTTAAAACTGCATCTTGCCACTTACCCCAAAAACCCTTCACAGTCCAAGCGGCTTATATTACGGCGAACTTCGGTAACTGTCGGGGGATTTGATACAGGGAAATGGTAACTGGTAACCGCAAGAACAACTTTACACTTCTGAAATGTATTACATATGTCTTACTCACATGCTAATGCGACTCGAAAGTCTACAAGTTTACAATTCCCCAATCGCCAAGTTTACAAAACCGGACAATCAACAACTCATATCGGTCTAACCCTTTGCAAGGTCCGACTACAATATGAATTATTGTTGATCAATTTAATATACGTATGAATTCTGGTTGATCACTTCAATTCACAATTGATATTGTTGTTTACAAAATTGCACAATCAACAACTCATATCGGTCTAACCCTTTGCAAGGTCCGACTACAATATGAATTATTGTTGATCAATTTAATATACGTATGAATTCTGGTTGATCACTTCAATTCACAATTGATATTGTTGTTTACAAAATTGCACAATCAACAACTCATATCGGTCTAACCCTTTGCAAGGTCTGACTACAATATGAATTATTGTTGATCAATTTAATATACGTATGAATTCTGGTTGATCACTTCAATTCACCATTGATATTGTCGTTTACAAAAATCGCACAATCAACAACTCATATCGGTCTAACCCTTTGCAAGGTCCGACTACAATATGAATTATTGTTGATCTATTCAATATACGTATGAATTCTGGTTGATCACTTCAATTCTCAACAATTGATATTGTTGTTTACAAAATCGCACAATCAACAACTCATATCGGTCTAACCCTTTGCAAGGTCTGACTACAATATGAATTATTGTTGAACAATTTAATATACGTATGAATTCTGGTTGATCACTTCAATTCACAATTGATATTGTTGTTTACAAAATCGCACAATCAACAACTCATATCGGTCTAACCCTTTGCAAGGTCTGACTACAATATGAATTATTGTTGATCAATTTAATATACGTATGAATTCTGGTTGATCACTTCAATTCACCATTGATATTGTTGTTTACAAAATCGCACAATTCAACAATCATATCGGTCTAACCTTTGCAAGGTCCGACTACAATATGAATTTTGTTGATCAATCCAATTATACGTATGAATTGGTTGATCACTTCAATTGACAATTGATATTGTTGTTTACAAAATTGCACAATCAACAACTCATATCGGTCAACCCTTTGCAAGGTCTGACTACAATAGAATTATTGTTGATCAATTTAATACACGTATGAATTCGGTTGATCACTTCATCACCATTGATATTGTTGTTTACAAAATCGCACAATCAACAACTCATATCGGTCTAACCCTTTGCAAGGTCTGACTACAATAGATTAATGTTGATCAATTTAATATACGTTATGAATTTCTGGTTGATACTTCAATTCACAATTGATATTGTTGTTTACAAAATGCACAATCAACAACTCATATCGGTCTAACCCTTTGCAAGGTCTGACTACAATATGAATTATTGTGATCAATTTAATATACGTATGAATTCTGGTTGATCACTTCATTCACCATTGATATTGTTGTTTACAAAATCGCACAATCAACAACTCATACGGTCTAAACCCTTTGCAAGGTCGACTCAATATGAATTATTGTTGATCAATTTAATATAGTAGAATTCCTGGTTGATCACTTCATCACAATTGATCTTGTTGTTTACAAAATGCACAATCAAAACTCTATCGGTCTAACCCTTTGCAAGGTGTGACTACAATATGAATTCAAACGGATATTGTTGTTTATTGGACAATCAACAACTCATATCGGTCTAACCCTTTGCAAGGTCCGACTACAATATGAATTATTGTTGATCAATTTATTGCTGTCTAGATTTAAAACTGCATCTTGCCACTTACCCCAAAAACCCTTCACAGTCCAAGCGGCTTATATTACGGCGAACTTCGGTAACTGTCGGGGGATTTGATATAGGGAAATGGTAACTGGTAACCGCAAGAACAACTTTACACTTCTGAAATGTATTACATATGTCTTACTCACATGCTAATGCGACTCGAAAGTCTACAAGTACAATTCCCCAATCGCCAAGTTTACAAAACCGGACAATCAACAACTCATATCGGTTCTAACCCTTTGCAAGGTCCGACTTACAATAGAATTATTGTTGATCAATTTAATATACGTATGAATTCTGGTTGATCACTTCAATTCACCATTGATATTGTTGTTTACAAAATCGCACAATCAACAACTCATATCGGTCATACCTTTGCAAGGTCTGACTACAATATGAATTATTGTTGATCAATTTAATATACGTATGAATTCTGGTTGATCACTTCAATTCACAATTGATATTGTTGTTTACAAAATCGCACAATCAACAACTCATATCGGTCTAACCCTTTGCAAGGTCTGACTACAATATGAATTATTGTTGATCAATTTTAATATACGTATGAATTCTGGTTGATCACTTCAATTCACCATTGATATTGTTGTTTACAAAATCGCACAATCAACAACTCATATCGGTCTAACCCTTTGCAAGGTCCGACTACAATATGAATTATTGTTGATCTTTAATATAGTATTGAATTCTGGTTGATCACTTCAATTCACAATTGATATTGTTGTTTACAAAATTGCACAATCAACAACTCATATCGGTCTAACCCTTTGCAAGGTCTGACTACAATATGAATTATTGTGATCAAATTTAATATACGTATGAATTCTGGTTGATCACTTCAATTCACCATTGATATTGTCGTTTACAAAATCGCACCATCAACAACTCATATCGGTCTAACCCTTTGCAAGGTCCGACTACAATATGAATTATTGTTGATCAATTCAATATACGTATGAAATTCTGGTTGATCACTTCAATTCACAATTGATATTTGTTTGTTTAAAAATCGCACAATCAACAACTCTATCGGTCTAACCCTTTGCAAGGTGCTACTACAATATGAATTATTGTTGAACAATTTAATATACGTATGAATTCTGGTTGATCACTTCAATTCACAATTGATATTGTTGTTTACAAAATCGCACAATCAACAACTCATATCGGTCTAAACCCTTTGCAAGGTCTGACTACAATATGAATTATTGTTGATCAATTTAATATACGTATGAATTCTGGTTGATCACTTCAAATTCACCATTGATATTGTTGTTTACAAAATTGCACAATCAACAACTCCATATCGGTCTAACCCTTTGCAAGGTCTGACTACAATATGAATTATTGTTGATCAATTTAATATACGTATGAATTCTGGTTGATCACTTCAATTCACAATTGATATTGTTGTTTTACAAAATCGCACAATCAACAACTCATATCGGTCTAACCCTTTGCAAGGTCTGACTACAATATGAATTATTGTTGATCAATTTAATATACGTATGATTCTGGTTGATCACTTCAATTCACCATTGATATTGTTGTTTACAAAATCGCACAATCAACAACTCATATCGGTCTAACCCTTTGCAAGGTCCGACTACAATATGAATTATTGTTGATCAATTTAATATAGTATGAATTCTGGTGATCACTTCAATTGACAATTGATATTGTTGTTTACAAATTGCACAATCAAACAACTCATATCGGTCTAACCCTTTGCAAGGTCTGACTACAATATGAATTATTGTTGATCAATTTAATATACGTATGAATTCTGGTTGATCACTTCAATTCACCATTGATATTGTTGTTTACAAAATCGCACAATCAACAACTCATATCGGTCTAACCCTTTGCAAGGTCTGACTACAATATGAATTATTGTTGATCAATTTAATATACGTATGAATTCTGGTTGATCACTTCAATTCACAATTGATATTGTTGTTTACAAAATCGCACAATCAACAACTCATATCGGTCTAAACCCTTTGCAAGGTCTGACTACAATATGAATTATTGTTGATCAATTTAATATACGTATGAATTCTGGTTGATCACTTCAATTCACCATTGATATTGTTGTTTACAAAATCGCACAATCAACAACTCATATCGGTCTAACCCTTTGCAAGGTCCGACTACAATATGAATTATTGTTGATCAATTTAATATACGTATGAATTCTGGTTGATCACTTCAATTCACAATTGATATTGTTGTTTACAAAATTGCACAATCAACAACTCATATCGGTCTAACCCTTTGCAAGGTCTGACTACAATATGAATTATTGTTGATCAATTTAATATACGTATGAATTCTGGTTGATCACTTCAATTCACCATTGATATTGTCGTTTACAAAATCGCACAATCAACAACTCATATCGGTCTAACCCTTTGCAAGGTCCGACTACAATATGAATTATTGTTGATCAATTCAATATACGTATGAATTCTGGTTGATCACTTCAATTCACAATTGATATTGTTGTTTACAAAATCGCACAATCAACAACTCATATCGGTCTAACCCTTTGCAAGGTCTGACTACAATATGAATTATTGTTGAACAATTTAATATACGTATGAATTCTGGTTGATCATCTTCAATTCACAATTGATATTGTTGTTTACCAAAAATCGCACAATCAACAATCTCAATCGGTCTAACCCTTTGCAAGGTCTGACTACAATATGAATTATTGTTGATCAATTTAATATACGTATGAATTCTGGTTGATCACTTCAATTCACCATTGATATTGTTGTTTACAAAATTGCACAATCAACAACTCATATCGGTCTAACCCTTTGCAAGGTCTGACTACAATATGAATTATTGTTGATCAATTTAATATACGTATGAATTCTGGTTGATCACTTCAATTCACCATTGATATTGTTGTTTACAAAATTGCACAAACAACAACTCATATCGGTCTAACCCTTTGCAAGGTCTGACTACAATATGAATTATTGTTGATCAATTTAATATACGTATGAATTCTGGTTGATCACTTCAATCACCATTGATATTGTTGTTTACAAAATTGCACAATCAACAACTCATATCGTCTACCCTTTGCAAGGTCTGACTACAATATGAATTATTGTTGATCAATTTAATATACGTATGAATTCTGGTTGATCACTTCAATTCACAATTGATATTGTTGTTTACAAAATCGCACAATCAACAACTCATATCGGTCTAACCCTTTGCAAGGTCTGACTACAATATGAATTATTGTTGATCAATTTAATATACGTATGAATTCTGGTTGATCACTTCAATTCACCATTGATATTGTTGTTTACAAAATCGCACAATCAACAACTCATATCGGTCTAACCCTTTGCAAGGTCCGACTACATATGAATATTGTTGATCAATTTAATATACGTATGAATTCTGGTTGATCACTTCAATTGACAATTGATATTGTTGTTTACAAATTGCACAATCAACAACTCATATCGTCTAAACCTTTGCAAGGTCTGACTACAATATGAATTATTGTTGATCATTTAATATACGTATGAATTCTGGTTGATCACTTCAATTCACCATTGATATTGTTGTTTACAAAATCGCACAATCAACAACTCATATCGGTCTAACCCTTTGCAAGGTCCGACTACATATGAATTATTGTTGATCAATTCAATATACGTATGAATTCTGGTTGATCACTTCAATTCACAATTGATATTGTTGTTTACAAAATCGCACAATCAACAACTCATATCGGTCCTAACCCTTTGCAAGGTCTGACTACAATATGAATTATTGTTGATCAATTTAATATACGTATGAATTCTGGTTGATCACTTCAATTCACCATTGATATTGTTGTTTACAAAATCGCACAATCAACAACTCATATCGGTTCTAACCCTTTGCAAGGTCTGACTACAATATGAATTATTGTTGATCAATTTAATACGTAATGAATTCTGGTTGATCACTTCAATTCACCATTGATATTGTTGTTTACAAAATTGCACAATCAACAACTCATATCGGTCTAACCCTTTGCAAGGTCTGACTACAATATGAATTATTGTTTCTCCCTTCAATTGACAGAGTTTCTGTACAAGGCTACGTTACATGCATAATGTTACAGACATGTGTTTCATTGTCGGTCGGCCGCTTATATCGTTTTGTACACAAACAATAAATTTGCTGCCAAAGACAACCGACAATTTAGTCCGTAACACATGTTGAATATAGCTCAGCATATGCTTTTTGACTGACAAAAGCACTTTAATCGTCAAAAAAAAATGCTCTGGAAAATGCGAAACAATTTTTCGCAGTTACCGGTAAATTTTCCTGAACAAAATTTTCCCGAATAAAATTCAGTTTTTAAACTGAATGTTGCAGGGGTCGACACTCGCAGTGTCCCGGGATCCCTGTTTTGTAGGAGGAATCCCTGAATTTTCAAGAAAATCCCATTCAACATAATGTAACAAAATGGATGTCCATGCTGCGGAATCCCTGGCCGAAAAGTTAGTGTCAAACCTAGTTCTGTGTGACAAAATCTCAGCAACTTTGTGTGTGTTGTTGTTGCTGAGTTTTGTTCATCGGTATGAAAACCCATTAGCATTTTTGCCATTTCAAAATATGCCACTGCCACCTCCAAAACTTACTCTATTTCATAAAACCATAAATCTGAAGTGTTAATGCAAGTATCCTTTCCTGGTAGATGTAGATCTTAATAGAATAAATGATCTAAATTGAAACCGGTGTCTTCAAAACTTCCAGCTCCTGCCATTTTGGACAAATACAAAAAGAAAAATCTAAATTTTAACGAAACAAATTAATTTAGATTTTAAATGAAAGCGCGTGGAAAGCTACTAGTAAGATAACAACAACAATACTATGAAACAGGCACTACCTACATGTATAGCGGGCGACGTTGGTGTATGAAACTAAATTTAACAATTTATAGCTTTATCATGATGTTATGCTGCATGTATGAATGGTACTGTAGTAGGTTCGCGTGGTGGGGGGAACGAGTACTTCGGTTGTTCAAGGCCGCTTTTAGGGACCTCCCATAGGCCGTAATCGTAAGGTTCGTAAAGGCTGACGGTTTATTGATAAGTCAGTAGGATGAAAAAATCCACCCAGAAACGTAATAAACATGTTTCTGGAAGAATAATTTCACCAAACCGTAAGCGTTCGTATATATAAATTGTCGATAGTTTAGCTCAATATCAATTTATTTGAATACACAAGAAGACAACACGAAATATAATGCGTTAGGGCAAGTAACACGAGTGAGAAAAATGAATATATTATGTGGAAAAGATATTTTGCGACCGAATAATGAGCGAGTTTGGGGACGAAACCTACCGGGTACGAGCGAGTAAGCAAGAGAGAGAGAGAGAGAGGTCTGAAGTGATGTGATCACTGTATTAGTCTGTAATAAGCTGACCAGGTACATAGCACGAACAGCGCTTATATAGCGGTTTGTAGGATTAACCTCTATGACCCTTGAAACACGAAAGACAATAATTGATTGGTCCATTTCGACCAATCAATTAATTGCGCAATTAATCGCCAATTTGGCAGGTTGTAAAATACCGGAAGTTGCTGAAAATTATTGAGTTATTTTCTCCATCCCTGATGGTCTTTGAGCACATTTTGACTGTGAATATAGCACAGTCCGTGACATAACTGAACAGGTGCGATAAAACCGCACTTGCAATGTTTTCTTGTTTCTGTTAGTCATGTCCACTGATTATCATGGATCGCTTGACTATGTCTTGAAAACAAAATCACAAATTCACAAAAAAAGGTGCGTGTGGTGAACGTAAATGTTCAGTGTTAATTGGAATATGTTTGTTTTCCAATTAGTTGAAAGAATGTACATATGATTGCTGATGGTGTAAATTGGCTAATCTACGGAATATGAAAGTCACAGTTCTCTCCATTTTCCGGAATATCTATGGTCACAATTAGCTCCGTTCATTATGCGCGTGTGCCTATTTACACCATCACCCTCTGATATAGTTGTGGAAACTGAACACTGATTATGCTCCAGACTACTGTACAGGAGAGTGCTGTGGACCGCACTATAGCTCTACTACCGATCGCGATCGTACATGTAAATCAGGGTAACATTTTGAGCAACTAATAGATGTACATAGGTACCCATACTGTCAGCATATTTCACTCAATGACTCTGTCAATTAATTATGCATATACTTGGCTGTCATGCACATTAGTTTAAAACTGTATTTATTTTACAATTATTACAAAAAACATGAGGAAACTTGTCCAAATGCTTTCCTGTTGGCACAGACAGATACATAAAGGGTGGGAGTGGGCACGAATCTAGTGTGGGGAGTCACACAGCGGGACTCACGAAGCTGAGGGAGGGGAATAATGTTAGGTTGGAGTCATACAGCGGGAATCACGACTGGGTGTGGGAGTCACCCAGCGGGGCTGGGAGGGGACACGAATCGATGGTGGGGAGTCACACAATAGGTGGGCACGAATAATGGGTGGGGGATCAATCAGCAAGGATGGGAGGGTCACAAAGCTAGGGCGGGGAGTCACACAGCAGGCGTGCACGAATCGGGGTAATCGATGGATCAGACAGCTGGGGTGGGAGGGAGTACACACAACAGCTAGACTCATGACGATGGGATGGGGATCAGATAACGGGGTGGGAGGGGGGGCACGACGTTAGTAGATGAGGTCACACAGCAGCGGGATCACGAAGCATGGGTCGGGAATCACACACGCAATGGGGAAAAAGTGGGTAGGGTAATGGGATATTGGCATTGTCATATTTACACCCAATATTAATATTCAATAATGCCAGAATCACATTCAAATCATCATATCAAACGATTAACGGACCATGGGTAATATCTTCGGTGAGTAATAGGATAACATTTTTAGGGCCTTACAAGTTTGCACTCCTATTTATAGTTTTGCCAGTGATTGGCTAGATTATGTAGAAGGAAAGCTCCGACCAGACACGAGCCAAGACAAGCAGAACCAGCAAAGATGGTGGTTGCATTCAACACATACAGTAAATGTCAACAAACTATTGTGAATTATAACTAACTAAACAAGTTTCCTTGTGTATGAAGACGACACTCATAAACTATTGACAATTGTGAACATTCAGACATGCATCAGAGATGGTGGTAAGTTGTAAAAATTAAATTATTATTTGAAATAATCAAATTGACCATGTAAGCGGAATTTACAAAATATTTATTTTAATAATCAAATGAAACATTTTACTGTAATCAAATGAAAATATGCTGTGGGTGTACTCTGGTATTTCTGAAGTTTTATTATATCAGAACTTTTGGCATGGTACATGTATCAATGTATGCCAGTCATGATAACCCACCGTGACGTGAAAAAACAACAACTACAGTACCATGTCCCACCAGCCTACAGTGTATTAATATGAAGAAAGCGTGCAAAACAATCAATTATCTGCCTCAATCTGAACCTACAAATCATCTTTAGTAAAAGTTGGCATGGAACTTCACTTTAGAAATTATTTTCAACTTTATCAATTAATTATTTTACAAAACATATTGAAATACCCAATAAACAAAATATCAGGTGTGTTTTTTTTTTAAAAGAGGACATTTTAAATACCTAATTTACTTGTTCACAAGTATAGCGTAGCAGTAAGTACCAACTTTCCAATTCCTTATCTGGAGCCCCACAGCATGTGCTGTGTTTGTTGAAAGAGCCAACAAGCAACCAATAAATCCGAATAAAATGTGGTATGTTTCCAACCTACAGTAATACAATGAACAGTTATCACATATTTTTGCCCGTTGATAGGCAGTGCCTATTTTCAAATTACGGTAATATTCATTTCGTTTAAATAATTCGCAAAATACACATGACCTTATCTTTACGTGATCAAAATATGTAAATAGCTCGTAAATGGGTGACCTATCCTGGACTGCTCATAATTCGACTCTAACGATATTAAACAACATGCGTAATAAATAATATAGTATAAACCTTTTTTTATTAGTTACATGCAAATATAATCCAATTATCTGTATATATATATTTGTATTTCTTGTACCTTGCTGTTATAATCCACGTTTTAAGATCAAAATACATGCCGATTTTGCCACGGTAAGCAGTAATATTGTTAAATAAGGTTTCTAGAACAGGATTACAAATGAGTTTAGCAATTTGTGGCTAAAATAGTTAACAAACTTGATGAATACTCGATTCATGGCGGAACTTTGTTAACGGTTTTTGGCCTTTAGAGATAGAACGGTGTGCAAATAAAGAGAACAACATATTACAAAAATAGATGTGCAGCCGTTCTATCACAATAGAACGGTGTGCAAATAAAGAGAACAACATATTACAAAAATAGATGTGCAGCCGTTCTATCACATAGAACTATGTCAAACCTAGACATAGCACTATGGCTTTCACTACCGTTACAGCCATAGACCTCACAGATACCTACTGTAGCCACAGGCAATGTTGAATATCCCCTACCCACTTGAATTCATGTAGACTCTATCTATACAGATTGAATACAATGGAATTATTTTAGTAGCCCTGTGACTGTAGCGACTTGATTTCAAGATTTGAAATCTGTCGATTATTGTCTAAATACGCGTCTAATGGTGCTAAACCAGCAGTGCAAAACCAGAAATTATATTAAATAGCCTGTATGAGTTACAATGGGTGACTTGCCTATCAAAATAAAGTGTTTATCGCTCCTTTTGTCCGACTACATAAAGTGTACAACGTTTACACGCTACTGTCGCCATTTTGCCGAAAACTTTCCGGCAGAATAAATTAACTTCCGTAATTCTGTTTTTAGTCCGGCGGCCAAAGGCCGATTTT